>JAHPZR010022337.1:0-15273 GCA_019787425.1 Platygyra sinensis
CATGCATGCAGTACTCTGTAAACAAATTCATTTATACCCGAGTCATGGGTGGAGAGAGGCACTGCTAGAGTCAAGTGACTTTGCTCAAGAAAAGTACAGTCACCTGCCAAGGCTTGAACACAGACTGCTCGATTTGGAGCTAGTCTAACGCTCTACCCATCAGAGCACAGTCTACTGACCAAGGCACCTCCTAATTAAATTATAAAAGCATTTCGTACAAGAGGAAAAAAAAAGTGAAACTCAAGGTCACGCAAGTAATAAACGATTACCTTCAATGTTGGATAGAACACAGTGTGATGAGTTCCGCGGAGCTTTTGAGTAAACAGAAAAAAATGGAGTGAGAGGGGAAACCTGTTATGAGTTGATCTATGACTACGCAGAGGGACCGAAAAAACTTAATTTAGAATGCGAAAAAACCCGGTACGTTTAGACACACGTTTGGATTAAGACCCTATTCAGTTTAACGAAAAGCTCAATCAGTGTCGTTATGTTAAGAAAGAGCTCAAAGAGTTTTTTCTGAAAAAAATAATGGTAGGATTAAGGAATGTGCTTTTAAACAGTTTCTAAATATGTGAAATACATTATAGAATTGCTTTCACTCACTGATTTCTCTAATGAACAAGTAAACAACTTGAGCAATCTTCAGAGATATTAAATGTTACTTCTGAATCAGTGCATCACTAAATCAGCCATAAGAAATCTAACTGGAAGACGGTTTAGAAAAAGCAAAAAAAAAAGAAGATATTGACCGAGCTATAGCTTAGATTTACTACGTAAATTTAAAAGAATGTTCGCCACGCCTTCCTCCCAGACCAGTTTTTCTGTTTTGTGTTTTTGACAACACTTCAATATATCTATCAAGAAAGTGACCAAAAATCAAAACCTCTTACTTATTCTCCTTACTGACTATAAAACATTTCTCATTATTTTACTTGCGAGAATTAGACGTAGATCGAGGCATTATCCCGAGCCCCTACTATGAGATTCTCGTTAGCCTTCTAAGGAGAAACTAGTTCTCGGTCGCTCTTTGGCGCCTATATTTGGCCGCAGATTGCGAATTATCCAGTATGTTCGCCATTTATTGCGTCTCGGAGCTGACTAGCAATAAATAGGCCAGCGTGAAAACAGTCGCAACAGGTGACTTCAATTGAAACATCGCTCCTTTTCCACAAGTAAAGCAATTGTGGCAGTTTGGTATAGCTTTGCTTTGATACCTTGCTCTCGAAACTATGAAACGTTATTCCGCGACTGTAGCTTACAACTAGAAATGACTCACCTTGTTCCTAAGATGGCTGTGTTTCCAAATTTTCCATCGCATGAGTAAAATGAAAGAAATTAAAAATAACAAAATAAGCTATCAAAGATGAGATGAATCTGTTGCTTCACTTGAAACCGAGACGATTGTGAGAGAATACACGTAAATCCCAACTGAACTGCCGTAGCTTAGAAACAGCGACCATAGGCAGAATTGAAACACGCAACACAACCTAAAGTTTCCTGGCAAGAGCGGTTTTCATTCGAGTCTAAAAGAACTAATTTGGAGTTAGATCAAAAATAAGAAATAACCAGCAGTGATAGACATATTGGACTTGTACATTTTGATTATGACTTGACGTTTCGTATGTTATACTCTACATACATTTTCAAAAGTAATCGTTGAAATTAAATCTTGACAGCTATTTATATAATAGTGGTGAGGGATATGGAACGTAGATTAAGCAAATACTTAACAGCAAATTACAAAAGGAAAAACTAGAGCAAAGTAATCAAATATCAGCTTAATTTTGACCAATTATTTCGGAGTTACTATGATTTTGCATTTTTACCCTTAATGATTAGTTTAAAACAAAAAGAAAAGGGGAACAAAGAAAAGAAAACAACGAACTATTAAACAAACAAACAAAACAATCAAAACAAACAAACATATACCACTTCTTTAAAAGCCAAAATCAATCATGACCCGCTCGCACACTTTTTCCCGCGCACTGTGCCAGACGCAATGCTTCACCGGATTGTCTATGTTCTTGTGATTGTCTGCAGCAATTGCCTATTGTAATAGCTTTGATTTCTAAACACTCAACAAAAAAACATAAATAACATAATTGTCTAAAATTCTCACGTACGTGCCCCTCCCATTGCTGTGAAGTCCTGGCCGTAGAAGTTGAGGCCCATAAGAATTTTTGAGCGCTGTTTTCCTTTTTCTGGACTTAATGTTAGAACGCAGTCTTTTATCCATTGCAGAGGCGCGTTGGGCCCTGGTCTAAATTAAACAAAAAAGGTTTGATGTAAGTAAATGTACGTTCGCGTAAGAGTTCGAGTTTGTATCGGAACGTCTTGACTTCTAGGTCCACAAACTCATTATTGTCCACGATTAATAAGCCTGAGAAGAAACACCAAGTATGAAAGCGTATTACATTGCAGCACTGACAGTGTAGCTTAAAACAACAACAAAAATATTCTGATTGAATCTTCAACAGGAAAAGAAATGTTAGGGGCTCTACATTTTACTACAATATCATACAAACCCTGCACAGACCGTAAAGTACAAGGAAAGCCATATTTTTCACTATTTTTCCCCGTACTAACAACATTGTGTATGGCAGGTTTGAAGATGTTAGAACTTTTCTGTACGTTTTTTTTGAGCGTTGTTAAAGTTTTCGTGCGCTAAGAGTTGGTTCAAAAATTGTACATATAATTATATAATTTCTATCATTTCGTTTCCTACAGTTGCTTTTTTTAATTTCTGCTTTGTACCATGCAGAATAATGCGAGGAAAGGTTGTTGTTGTTGTTGTTGTTGTTGTTGTTGTTGTTGTTGTTATGAGAAAATGAACCAGTCGCCATCTAAAGAGGAAAACGATTGTAAAATAACATTTTCTACTCAATGGTATAACACGAGCGAGTAGTTCACTTCAAGTGTCTCAGTTTTCCTCGCCAATTAATAACGCGCTCAGAGAATTACGAGTCTGGTAAAACATCCGTGCGAATGGGTCATATTCATATTCCCGGTATTGTACTGGAACTACATGTAGCTTGGAATGGAGGCTACGTGGCTGTTAGATATCTCGGGCAATTCTTATGGTCAAAACTTACCGAGGTTCGCCTAGTTTAACCTGTTTTCATAAAAAGAAAATAAGAAAATCGGCTGAAAATTGCCGACATTTTAACTAACAACAGCAATTGCTGTACTCTTTGTGGCCAATAGATATATTTTATTTTTTTTAACTTGTATTATGCTAACATAGGATCTTCATACACATTTAGTTTTCATCACTTTTCTGTAATTTTATTAGTACCGTGTGTCTAATAGTGTTACATTTTTTATTAGCCAGGCTAAATACAATGACACTCAAATAAAGGTTTTACTTTACTTACTTTACTTTCTTATGTGGGGGAAGATCATTAAAAGGAGATTTATGTACATGTAATTTGCAATTGAAAAGACTCCCCACGTCAACCTCACTTACAAGCTAGTTCCAGTCCATTACCGAGAATACGAGTATAAGCTACCGGTATTACCTGCAAAACCATTGAGTAAAGTGCACTATTGCGCTGAGCTTAATATTAAAAAAAAAAAAAAAGGTTAACAGGACTTGTAGGTGTCCTACCTTCCATGAGACGAATAGTCATAAGTCATGAGACTAAAGCCATCCAGCACTGGCGCCAACAGCTCAAAGTCGTGCTTGTCGAAAGCTCCTGGCTTCTTACTATCAAAGAAAAAACAAAACATTACAAGAGATACAAATAAAACACTGACGCCGTGACGTCGCCAATAATCAGAATGAGCTACCAGCACTCTACGTCTCTTTCTCCCAGATTTTTCGGCAGTCATAAATACTAGCTTCTCTCCCAACTGATGATTTCTAGAAAAAAATAAAAACTACAAACTTTTCTTTTTTCCTTGTTTTTCTTATTATTTATCAAAAGTACACTCTACCCTGTTTACAGCGCCTATTACTTTTGTTCGTAAGATCACGAAAGAGCCGCCGTTGTTAAAACGCAAACCAGCGCTCAATAATTAAGAAATAAAGAAGCCTGAGCCGTGTATTACACTGTGATAAAACACTCCGGACATTTGTGAACACGAGGGAAATGTAGAAATCATGTTTTGTTCACGGCTTAGGCTTCTTCATTTGCTTTATGATATAGATTTTACGCGCGCAAAACAATAAAACACGCTTGTTGTATGTTTTATACTCTGATAAAGCATGGGTTTTTGACCAATCAGAGCGCGTGCTGGGTCCTATCTATATTATAAAATCCTATGGACATCCTTAACTTTCTAGAGGCTAAGATAGTGCACTTTCCTACATAACATTTGTAGGTAAGACCCGATCTAAGGGCTATGGGTAATCTTAGTCTGAAATAGTGTTATGAATTTTGCTTTATTTATTGGCAGCTGCACATTCACATTGGTAAGGCTCACCCAGCATAAAACGGTGGAGGAATCACTAAAATAATCTTGAGTTTTTCTTTATGAAGAGAATCAGCCATTTTACTGACCAGAAGATACAAGTCCCTGAAAGACAAATAGCAATAAATTACAATGTGTAAGAGTTTTTTTTTCTATTAAAATGTTTTCTCCCAATATCTTTTAATAATACTCTGATCCAATATCCTTTTGACTGAAAATAATCACAACTAAAAAATAAGAAATAAGAAAAAAAAATAAGAATGATGATAATAATAATTATTATTATTATCATTATCACTATCATTATCACTATCACTATCACTATCACTATCACGATTCACTATCACTATCACTATCACTATCACTATCACTATCACTATCACTATCATTATCATCATTATCATTATTTTCCATTATTGAATTCCTGTTGCAAGCAAATATTCTCTACAAAAGCAAATGAGATATGATGTCTCCAGTATTGTCATCACACCACATTTAAGCACAATTGACTCTATGTATTCTTTCATGATGCCCAAGTCTGAGAAACAACTTTCGGAAGAACACCTTTACAAGATACTCAACAGTTACAAGATGACAAATGTATGGTGCTAAGTTCTTACTCTTTGGTATCTCCACTATATTGACTCCATACTTCAAGAGTAAGGCCATCAAAGCTATTTGCCTAAAAGAGAAAAAATATATATCCACGCTCAGTGGCAATTTGGCCATGCCAGTACATTATGTGTTCTCTGAATCACCATTGTTAATATAGGTGGAGCAGCTGATCCAGACATTTTTTATTACATTTTTGCAGCTATGATATTAAAGGAGCTGCGCCACGATTAAACAGTTTGAAAAATTTCGCCTAACTTTTTCAATTTTGTTGTTTGTAATCCTTGTTAATCTTATCCATCCTTAACCATCCTTGTTCCTTTATGGTTTATTACTATCTCTTTAGTGTTTTCCTACCTTTCGTAAGTATTATTTTCAGGCTTTCTTCAATTAAAAGGTAATTTTGTTGATGTGCATGGTCAACATAACTCAAAATACTGTGACGACTAGCGCCTTTAAAAATAAAAAACAAAAACAGAACAAAAAAACAATTGTCTGTGTTTCTGTTGAGTTGTAGAAGTCACTTGACTACGAAATTGTATGCAAGAACTGGAAAACCTGTGGAAACACTCGTCTCCAGCTCAGCAATTCTCACTCTCCAATATTATACTCAGCCTATAACTTGATAAAACCCAAGAAACCTTAAATTCCATAAAATACTAGACTACATGTCCATAGCCATCATGGATAACAACCTACTAAGCAAACTTTACAACAACTGACCTTAAGGAAAGAGACAATTGTGTCGATAAGAGACTGCAAGGCAGTGTCACTGGAGAAAATTATGTGATAGTCATTGGATGTCCATTGGTCAAACAGTATTCTGGGAACTGAAAACAGATTGATAATTCAGTATCATCTTTAGTATATGTACATGTGTAGTAGTAGACAGCAGAGTTTATAAGCCAATTAAACAATAAGCCAACACCACCACCAAGCAGGCCTTGAGATGAAACCCACAGGGAAGCGGAAGAGATGGCTGCCAAGGAACAGCTGTAGACAGTCAATGGAGGGAGAGATAAGGGAGGCAGGATGCAACTGGTAACAGTTGGAAAGACAGTCACAAAACAGGGAGGGATGGATGGATAAGATTAACAAGGATTACAAACAACAAAATTGAAAAAGTTAGGCGAAATTTTTCAAACTGTTTAATCGTGGCGCAGCTCCTTTAATATCATAGCTGCAAAAATGTAATAAAAAATGTCTGGATCAGCTGCTCCACCTATATTAACAATGGTGATTCAGAGAACACATAATGTACTGGCATGGCCAAATTGCCACTGAGCGTGGATATATATTTTTTCTCTTTTAGGCAAATAGCTTTGATGGCCTTACTCTTGAAGTATGGAGTCAATATAGTGGAGATACCAAAGAGTAAGAACTTAGCACCATACATTTGTCATCTTGTAACTGTTGAGTATCTTGTAAAGGTGTTCTTCCGAAAGTTGTTTCTCAGACTTGGGCATCATGAAAGAATACATAGAGTCAATTGTGCTTAAATGTGGTGTGATGACAATACTGGAGACATCATATCTCATTTGCTTTTGTAGAGAATATTTGCTTGCAACAGGAATTCAATAATGGAAAATAATGATAATGATGATAATGATAGTGATAGTGATAGTGATAGTGATAGTGATAGTGATAGTGATAGTGAATCGTGATAGTGATAGTGATAGTGATAGTGATAATGATAGTGATAATGATAATAATAATAATTATTATTATCATCATTCTTATTTTTTTTTCTTATTTCTTATTTTTTAGTTGTGATTATTTTCAGTCAAAAGGATATTGGATCAGAGTATTATTAAAAGATATTGGGAGAAAACATTTTAATAGAAAAAAAAACTCTTACACATTGTAATTTATTGCTATTTGTCTTTCAGGGACTTGTATCTTCTGGTCAGTAAAATGGCTGATTCTCTTCATAAAGAAAAACTCAAGATTATTTTAGTGATTCCTCCACCGTTTTATGCTGGGTGAGCCTTACCAATGTGAATGTGCAGCTGCCAATAAATAAAGCAAAATTCATAACACTATTTCAGACTAAGATTACCCATAGCCCTTAGATCGGGTCTTACCTACAAATGTTATGTAGGAAAGTGCACTATCTTAGCCTCTAGAAAGTTAAGGATGTCCATAGGATTTTATAATATAGATAGGACCCAGCACGCGCTCTGATTGGTCAAAAACCCATGCTTTATCAGAGTATAAAACATACAACAAGCGTGTTTTATTGTTTTGCGCGCGTAAAATCTATATCAGTTTTCCTCGCCAATTAATAACGCGCTCAGAGAATTACGAGTCTGGTAAAACATCCGTGCGAATGGGTCATATTCATATTCCCGGTATTGTACTGGAACTACATGTAGCTTGGAATGGAGGCTACGTGGCTGTTAGATATCTCGGGCAATTCTTATGGTCAAAACTTACCGAGGTTCGCCTAGTTTAACCTGTTTTCATAAAAAGAAAATAAGAAAATCGGCTGAAAATTGCCGACATTTTAACTAACAACAGCAATTGCTGTACTCTTTGTGGCCAATAGATATATTTTATTTTTTTTAACTTGTATTATGCTAACATAGGATCTTCATACACATTTAGTTTTCATCACTTTTCTGTAATTTTATTAGTACCGTGTGTCTAATAGTGTTACATTTTTTATTAGCCAGGCTAAATACAATGACACTCAAATAAAGGTTTTACTTTACTTACTTTACTTTCTTATGTGGGGGAAGATCATTAAAAGGAGATTTATGTACATGTAATTTGCAATTGAAAAGACTCCCCACGTCAACCTCACTTACAAGCTAGTTCCAGTCCATTACCGAGAATACGAGTATAAGCTACCGGTATTACCTGCAAAACCATTGAGTAAAGTGCACTATTGCGCTGAGCTTAATATTAAAAAAAAAAAAAAGGTTAACAGGACTTGTAGGTGTCCTACCTTCCATGAGACGAATAGTCATAAGTCATGAGACTAAAGCCATCCAGCACTGGCGCCAACAGCTCAAAGTCGTGCTTGTCGAAAGCTCCTGGCTTCTTACTATCAAAGAAAAAACAAAACATTACAAGAGATACAAATAAAACACTGACGCCGTGACGTCGCCAATAATCAGAATGAGCTACCAGCACTCTACGTCTCTTTCTCCCAGATTTTTCGGCAGTCATAAATACTAGCTTCTCTCCCAACTGATGATTTCTAGAAAAAAATAAAAACTACAAACTTTTCTTTTTTCCTTGTTTTTCTTATTATTTATCAAAAGTACACTCTACCCTGTTTACAGCGCCTATTACTTTTGTTCGTAAGATCACGAAAGAGCCGCCGTTGTTAAAACGCAAACCAGCGCTCAATAATTAAGAAATAAAGAAGCCTGAGCCGTGTATTACACTGTGATAAAACACTCCGGACATTTGTGAACACGAGGGAAATGTAGAAATCATGTTTTGTTCACGGCTTAGGCTTCTTCATTTGCTTTATGATATAGATTTTACGCGCGCAAAACAATAAAACACGCTTGTTGTATGTTTTATACTCTGATAAAGCATGGGTTTTTGACCAATCAGAGCGCGTGCTGGGTCCTATCTATATTATAAAATCCTATGGACATCCTTAACTTTCTAGAGGCTAAGATAGTGCACTTTCCTACATAACATTTGTAGGTAAGACCCGATCTAAGGGCTATGGGTAATCTTAGTCTGAAATAGTGTTATGAATTTTGCTTTATTTATTGGCAGCTGCACATTCACATTGGTAAGGCTCACCCAGCATAAAACGGTGGAGGAATCACTAAAATAATCTTGAGTTTTTCTTTATGAAGAGAATCAGCCATTTTACTGACCAGAAGATACAAGTCCCTGAAAGACAAATAGCAATAAATTACAATGTGTAAGAGTTTTTTTTTTTCTATTAAAATGTTTTCTCCCAATATCTTTTAATAATACTCTGATCCAATATCCTTTTGACTGAAAATAATCACAACTAAAAAATAAGAAATAAGAAAAAAAAATAAGAATGATGATAATAATAATTATTATTATTATCATTATCACTATCATTATCACTATCACTATCACTATCACTATCACGATTCACTATCACTATCACTATCACTATCACTATCACTATCACTATCACTATCATTATCATCATTATCATTATTTTCCATTATTGAATTCCTGTTGCTGCAAAAATGTAATAAAAAATGTCTGGATCAGCTGCTCCACCTATATTAACAATGGTGATTCAGAGAACACATAATGTACTGGCATGGCCAAATTGCCACTGAGCGTGGATATATATTTTTTCTCTTTTAGGCAAATAGCTTTGATGGCCTTACTCTTGAAGTATGGAGTCAATATAGTGGAGATACCAAAGAGTAAGAACTTAGCACCATACATTTGTCATCTTGTAACTGTTGAGTATCTTGTAAAGGTGTTCTTCCGAAAGTTGTTTCTCAGACTTGGGCATCATGAAAGAATACATAGAGTCAATTGTGCTTAAATGTGGTGTGATGACAATACTGGAGACATCATATCTCATTTGCTTTTGTAGAGAATATTTGCTTGCAACAGGAATTCAATAATGGAAAATAATGATAATGATGATAATGATAGTGATAGTGATAGTGATAGTGATAGTGATAGTGATAGTGATAGTGAATCGTGATAGTGATAGTGATAGTGATAGTGATAATGATAGTGATAATGATAATAATAATAATTATTATTATCATCATTCTTATTTTTTTTTCTTATTTCTTATTTTTTAGTTGTGATTATTTTCAGTCAAAAGGATATTGGATCAGAGTATTATTAAAAGATATTGGGAGAAAACATTTTAATAGAAAAAAAAACTCTTACACATTGTAATTTATTGCTATTTGTCTTTCAGGGACTTGTATCTTCTGGTCAGTAAAATGGCTGATTCTCTTCATAAAGAAAAACTCAAGATTATTTTAGTGATTCCTCCACCGTTTTATGCTGGGTGAGCCTTACCAATGTGAATGTGCAGCTGCCAATAAATAAAGCAAAATTCATAACACTATTTCAGACTAAGATTACCCATAGCCCTTAGATCGGGTCTTACCTACAAATGTTATGTAGGAAAGTGCACTATCTTAGCCTCTAGAAAGTTAAGGATGTCCATAGGATTTTATAATATAGATAGGACCCAGCACGCGCTCTGATTGGTCAAAAACCCATGCTTTATCAGAGTATAAAACATACAACAAGCGTGTTTTATTGTTTTGCGCGCGTAAAATCTATATCATAAAGCAAATGAAGAAGCCTAAGCCGTGAACAAAACATGATTTCTACATTTCCCTCGTGTTCACAAATGTCCGGAGTGTTTTATCACAGTGTAATACACGGCTCAGGCTTCTTTATTTCTTAATTATTGAGCGCTGGTTTGCGTTTTAACAACGGCGGCTCTTTCGTGATCTTACGAACAAAAGTAATAGGCGCTGTAAACAGGGTAGAGTGTACTTTTGATAAATAATAAGAAAAACAAGGAAAAAAGAAAAGTTTGTAGTTTTTATTTTTTTCTAGAAATCATCAGTTGGGAGAGAAGCTAGTATTTATGACTGCCGAAAAATCTGGGAGAAAGAGACGTAGAGTGCTGGTAGCTCATTCTGATTATTGGCGACGTCACGGCGTCAGTGTTTTATTTGTATCTCTTGTAATGTTTTGTTTTTTCTTTGATAGTAAGAAGCCAGGAGCTTTCGACAAGCACGACTTTGAGCTGTTGGCGCCAGTGCTGGATGGCTTTAGTCTCATGACTTATGACTATTCGTCTCATGGAAGGTAGGACACCTACAAGTCCTGTTAACCTTTTTTTTTTTTTTAATATTAAGCTCAGCGCAATAGTGCACTTTACTCAATGGTTTTGCAGGTAATACCGGTAGCTTATACTCGTATTCTCGGTAATGGACTGGAACTAGCTTGTAAGTGAGGTTGACGTGGGGAGTCTTTTCAATTGCAAATTACATGTACATAAATCTCCTTTTAATGATCTTCCCCCACATAAGAAAGTAAAGTAAGTAAAGTAAAACCTTTATTTGAGTGTCATTGTATTTAGCCTGGCTAATAAAAAATGTAACACTATTAGACACACGGTACTAATAAAATTACAGAAAAGTGATGAAAACTAAATGTGTATGAAGATCCTATGTTAGCATAATACAAGTTAAAAAAAATAAAATATATCTATTGGCCACAAAGAGTACAGCAATTGCTGTTGTTAGTTAAAATGTCGGCAATTTTCAGCCGATTTTCTTATTTTCTTTTTATGAAAACAGGTTAAACTAGGCGAACCTCGGTAAGTTTTGACCATAAGAATTGCCCGAGATATCTAACAGCCACGTAGCCTCCATTCCAAGCTACATGTAGTTCCAGTACAATACCGGGAATATGAATATGACCCATTCGCACGGATGTTTTACCAGACTCGTAATTCTCTGAGCGCGTTATTAATTGGCGAGGAAAACTGATATAGATTTTACGCGCGCAAAACAATAAAACACGCTTGTTGTATGTTTTATACTCTGATAAAGCATGGGTTTTTGACCAATCAGAGCGCGTGCTGGGTCCTATCTATATTATAAAATCCTATGGACATCCTTAACTTTCTAGAGGCTAAGATAGTGCACTTTCCTACATAACATTTGTAGGTAAGACCCGATCTAAGGGCTATGGGTAATCTTAGTCTGAAATAGTGTTATGAATTTTGCTTTATTTATTGGCAGCTGCACATTCACATTGGTAAGGCTCACCCAGCATAAAACGGTGGAGGAATCACTAAAATAATCTTGAGTTTTTCTTTATGAAGAGAATCAGCCATTTTACTGACCAGAAGATACAAGTCCCTGAAAGACAAATAGCAATAAATTACAATGTGTAAGAGTTTTTTTTTCTATTAAAATGTTTTCTCCCAATATCTTTTAATAATACTCTGATCCAATATCCTTTTGACTGAAAATAATCACAACTAAAAAATAAGAAATAAGAAAAAAAAATAAGAATGATGATAATAATAATTATTATTATTATCATTATCACTATCATTATCACTATCACTATCACTATCACTATCACGATTCACTATCACTATCACTATCACTATCACTATCACTATCACTATCACTATCATTATCATCATTATCATTATTTTCCATTATTGAATTCCTGTTGCAAGCAAATATTCTCTACAAAAGCAAATGAGATATGATGTCTCCAGTATTGTCATCACACCACATTTAAGCACAATTGACTCTATGTATTCTTTCATGATGCCCAAGTCTGAGAAACAACTTTCGGAAGAACACCTTTACAAGATACTCAACAGTTACAAGATGACAAATGTATGGTGCTAAGTTCTTACTCTTTGGTATCTCCACTATATTGACTCCATACTTCAAGAGTAAGGCCATCAAAGCTATTTGCCTAAAAGAGAAAAAATATATATCCACGCTCAGTGGCAATTTGGCCATGCCAGTACATTATGTGTTCTCTGAATCACCATTGTTAATATAGGTGGAGCAGCTGATCCAGACATTTTTTATTACATTTTTGCAGCTATGATATTAAAGGAGCTGCGCCACGATTAAACAGTTTGAAAAATTTCGCCTAACTTTTTCAATTTTGTTGTTTGTAATCCTTGTTAATCTTATCCATCCATCCCTCCCTGTTTTGTGACTGTCTTTCCAACTGTTACCAGTTGCATCCTGCCTCCCTTATCTCTCCCTCCATTGACTGTCTACAGCTGTTCCTTGGCAGCCATCTCTTCCGCTTCCCCTGTGGGTTTCATCTCAAGGCCTGCTTGGTGGTGGTGTTGGCTTATTGTTTAATTGGCTTATAAACTCTGCTGTCTACTACTACACATGTACATATACTAAAGATGATACTGAATTATCAATCTGTTTTCAGTTCCCAGAATACTGTTTGACCAATGGACATCCAATGACTATCACATAATTTTCTCCAGTGACACTGCCTTGCAGTCTCTTATCGACACAATTGTCTCTTTCCTTAAGGTCAGTTGTTGTAAAGTTTGCTTAGTAGGTTGTTATCCATGATGGCTATGGACATGTAGTCTAGTATTTTATGGAATTTAAGGTTTCTTGGGTTTTATCAAGTTATAGGCTGAGTATAATATTGGAGAGTGAGAATTGCTGAGCTGGAGACGAGTGTTTCCACAGGTTTTCCAGTTCTTGCATACAATTTCGTAGTCAAGTGACTTCTACAACTCAACAGAAACACAGACAATTGTTTTTTTGTTCTGTTTTTGTTTTTTATTTTTAAAGGCGCTAGTCGTCACAGTATTTTGAGTTATGTTGACCATGCACATCAACAAAATTACCTTTTAATTGAAGAAAGCCTGAAAATAATACTTACGAAAGGTAGGAAAACACTAAAGAGATAGTAATAAACCATAAAGGAACAAGGATGGTTAAGGATGGATAAGATTAACAAGGATTACAAACAACAAAATTGAAAAAGTTAGGCGAAATTTTTCAAACTGTTTAATCGTGGCGCAGCTCCTTTAATATCATAGCTGCAAAAATGTAATAAAAAATGTCTGGATCAGCTGCTCCACCTATATTAACAATGGTGATTCAGAGAACACATAATGTACTGGCATGGCCAAATTGCCACTGAGCGTGGATATATATTTTTTCTCTTTTAGGCAAATAGCTTTGATGGCCTTACTCTTGAAGTATGGAGTCAATATAGTGGAGATACCAAAGAGTAAGAACTTAGCACCATACATTTGTCATCTTGTAACTGTTGAGTATCTTGTAAAGGTGTTCTTCCGAAAGTTGTTTCTCAGACTTGGGCATCATGAAAGAATACATAGAGTCAATTGTGCTTAAATGTGGTGTGATGACAATACTGGAGACATCATATCTCATTTGCTTTTGTAGAGAATATTTGCTTGCAACAGGAATTCAATAATGGAAAATAATGATAATGATGATAATGATAGTGATAGTGATAGTGATAGTGATAGTGATAGTGATAGTGATAGTGAATCGTGATAGTGATAGTGATAGTGATAGTGATAATGATAGTGATAATGATAATAATAATAATTATTATTATCATCATTCTTATTTTTTTTTCTTATTTCTTATTTTTTAGTTGTGATTATTTTCAGTCAAAAGGATATTGGATCAGAGTATTATTAAAAGATATTGGGAGAAAACATTTTAATAGAAAAAAAAACTCTTACACATTGTAATTTATTGCTATTTGTCTTTCAGGGACTTGTATCTTCTGGTCAGTAAAATGGCTGATTCTCTTCATAAAGAAAAACTCAAGATTATTTTAGTGATTCCTCCACCGTTTTATGCTGGGTGAGCCTTACCAATGTGAATGTGCAGCTGCCAATAAATAAAGCAAAATTCATAACACTATTTCAGACTAAGATTACCCATAGCCCTTAGATCGGGTCTTACCTACAAATGTTATGTAGGAAAGTGCACTATCTTAGCCTCTAGAAAGTTAAGGATGTCCATAGGATTTTATAATATAGATAGGACCCAGCACGCGCTCTGATTGGTCAAAAACCCATGCTTTATCAGAGTATAAAACATACAACAAGCGTGTTTTATTGTTTTGCGCGCGTAAAATCTATATCATAAAGCAAATGAAGAAGCCTAAGCCGTGAACAAAACATGATTTCTACATTTCCCTCGTGTTCACAAATGTCCGGAGTGTTTTATCACAGTGTAATACACGGCTCAGGCTTCTTTATTTCTTAATTATTGAGCGCTGGTTTGCGTTTTAACAACGGCGGCTCTTTCGTGATCTTACGAACAAAAGTAATAGGCGCTGTAAACAGGGTAGAGTGTACTTTTGATAAATAATAAGAAAAACAAGGAAAAAAGAAAAGTTTGTAGTTTTTATTTTTTTCTAGAAATCATCAGTTGGGAGAGAAGCTAGTATTTATGACTGCCGAAAAATCTGGGAGAAAGAGACGTAGAGTGCTGGTAGCTCATTCTGATTATTGGCGACGTCACGGCGTCAGTGTTTTATTTGTATCTCTTGTAATGTTTTGTTTTTTCTTTGATAGTAAGAAGCCAGGAGCTTTCGACAAGCACGACTTTGAGCTGTTGGCGCCAGTGCTGGATGGCTTTAGTCTCATGACTTATGACTATTCGTCTCATGGAAGGTAGGACACCTACAAGTCCTGTTAACCTTTTTTTTTTTTTTAATATTAAGCTCAGCGCAATAGTGCACTTT
>JAHPZR010022338.1:0-10382 GCA_019787425.1 Platygyra sinensis
ATCATTATTCTTATTTTTTGTGATTATTTTCAGTCAAAAGGATATTGGATCAGAGTATTATTAAAAGATATTGGGAGAAAACATTTTAATAGATAAAAAAAAGCTCTTACGCATTGTAATTTATTGCTATTTGTCTTTCAGGGACTTGTATCTTCTGGTCAGTAAAATGGCCGATTCTCTTCATAAAGAAAAACTCAAGATTATTTTAGTGATTCCTCCACCGTTTTATGCTGGGTGAGCCTTACCAATGTGAATGTGCAGCTGCCAATAAATAAAGCAAAATTCATAACACTATTTCAGACTAAGATTACCCATAGCCCTTGGGCCGGCTCTTACCTACAAAAGTTATGTAGGAAAGTGCACTATCTTAGCCTCTAGGAAGTTAAGGATGTCCATAGGATTTTATAATATAGATAGGACCCTGCATGCGCTCTGATTGGTCAAAAACCATGCTTTATCAGAGTATAAAACATACAACAAGCGTGTTTTATTGTTTTGCGCGCGTAAAATCTATATCATAAAGCAAATGAAGAAGCCTAAGCCGTGAACAAAACATGATTTCTACATTTCCCTCGTGTTCACAAATGTCCGGAGTGTTTTATCACAGTGTAATACACGGCTCAGGCTTCTTTATTTCTTAATTATTGAGCGCTGGTTTGCGTTTTAACAACGGCGGCTCTTGCGTGATCTTACGAACAAAAGTAATAGGCGCTGTAAACAGGGTAGAGAGTACTTTTGATAAATAAAAAGAAAAACAAGGAAAAAAGAAAAGTTTGTAGTTTTTATTTTTTTCTAGAAATCATCAGTTGGGAGAGAAGCTAGTATTTATGACTCCCGAAAAATCTGGCAGAAAGAAATGTAGAGTGCTGGTAGCTCATTCTGATTATTGGTGACGTCACGGCGTCAGTGTTTTATTTCTACACCTTGTAATGTTTTGTTTTTTTCTTTGATAGTAAGAAGCCAGGAGCTTTCGACAAGCACGACTTTGAGCTGTTGGCGCCAGTGCTGGATGGCTTTAGTCTCATGACTTATGACTATTCGTCTCATGGAAGGTAGGACACCTACAAGTCCTGTTAACTTTTTTTTGTTAATATTAAGCTCAGTGCAATAGTGCACTTTACTCAATGGTTTTGCAGGTAATACCGGTAGCTTATACTCGTATTCTCGGTAATGGACTGGAACTAGCTTGTAAGTGAGGCTGACGTGGGGAGTCTTTTCAATTGCAAATTACATTTGCATTAATCTCCTTTTAGTAATTTTCCCCCACATAAGTAAGTAAAGTAAGTAAAAGCTTTATTTGAATGTCTTTGTATTTAGTCTGGCTAATAAAAATGTAACACTATTAGACACACGGTACTAATAAAATTACAGAAAAGTGATGAAAACTAAATGAGTATGAAGATCTTATGTTAGCTTATATACAAGATGAAAAAAAATAGTAAAATATATCTATTGGCCACAAAGAGTACAGCAATTGCTGTTGTTAGTTAAAATGTCAGCAATTTTCAGCCGGTTTACTTATTTTCTTATTATGAAAACAAGTAAACTAGGCGAACCTCTTTGATTTTCGGTAAGTTTTGACCATAAGAATTGCCCGAGATGTCTAACAGCCATGTAGCCTCCATTCCAAGCTAGTTCCAGTACAATACCAGGGATATGAATAAGGCCTATTCGCGTGGATGTTTTTTGAGACTCGTAATTCTCTGGGCGCGTTATTAATTGGCGAGGAAAACTGAGACACTTGAAGTGAACTACTCGCTCGTGTTTTACCATTGAGTAGAAAATGTTATTTTACAATCGTTTTCCTCTTTAGATGGCGACTGGTTCATTTACCCATAACAACAACAACAACAACAACAACAACAACAACAACAACAACAACCTTTCCTCACATTATTCTGGTACAAAGCAGAAATATGAAAAGCAACTGTAGGAAACGAAATGATGGAAATTATATAACTATATGTACAATTTTTGAACCAACGCTAAGCACACGAAAACTTTAACAACGATAAAAAAAAAACGTACAGAAAAGTTCTAACATCTCAAACCTGCCGTACACAATGTTGTTAGTACAGGGAAAAATAGTGAAAAATATGGCTTTCCTTGTCCTTTACGGTCTGTGCAGGGTTTGTATGATATTGTAGTAAAATGTACAGCCGCTAACATTTCTTTTCTTGTTGAAGATTCAATCAGAATATTTTTGTTGTTGTTGTTTTAAGCTACACAGTCAATACTGCAATGTAATACGCTTTCATACTTGGTGTTTCTTCTTAGGCTTATTAATCGTGGGCCATAATGATCTTGTGGACTGAGAAGTCAAAACGTTCCTATACAAACCAGAACTCTTACGCGAACGTACATTTACTTCTATCAAACCTTTTTTGTTTAATTTAGACCAGGGCCCAACGCGCCTCTGCAATGGATAAAAGACTGCGTTCTAACATTAAGTCCAGAAAAAGGAAAACAGCGCTCAAAAATTCTTATGGGCCTCAACTTCTACGGCCAGGACTTCACAGCAATGGGAGGGGCACGTACGTGAGAATTTTAGACAATTATGTTATTTATGGTTTTTTGTTGAGTGTTTAGAAATCAAAGCTATTACAATAGGCAATTGCTGCAGACAATCACAAGAACATAGACAATCCGGTGAAGCATTGCGTCTGGCACAGTGCGCGGGAAAAAGTGTGCGAGCGGGTCATGATTGATTTTGGCTTTTAAAGAAGTGGTACATGTTTGTTTGTTTTGATTGTTTTGTTTTGTTTGTTTAATAGTTCGTTGTTTTCTTTTCTTTGTTCCCCTTTTCTTTTTGTTTTAAACCAATCATTAAGGGTAAAAATGCAAAATCATAGTAACTCCGAAATAATTGGTCAAAATTAAGCTGATATTTGATTACTTTACTCTAGTTTTTCCTTTTGTAATTTGCTGTTAAGTATTTGCTTAATCTACGTTCCATATCCCTCACCACTATTATATAAATAGCTGTCTTTAATTTCAACGATTACTTTTGAAAATGTATGCAGAGTATAACATACGAAACGTCAAGTCATAATCAAAATGTACAAGTCCAATATGTCTATCACTGCTGGTTATTTCTTATTTTTGATCTAACTCCAAATTAGTTCTTTTAGACTCGAATGAAAACCGCTCTTGCCAGGAAACTTTAGGTTGTGTTGCGTGTTTCAATTCTGCCTATGGTCGCTGTTTCTAAGCTACGGCAGTTCAGTTGGGAGTTACGTGTATTCTCTCACAATCGTCTCGGTTTCAAGTGAAGCAACAGATTCATCTCATCTTCGATAGCTTATTTTGTTATTTTTAATTTCTTTCATTTTACTCATGCGATGGAAAATTTGGAAACACAGCCATCTTAGGAACAAGGTGAGTCATTTCTAGTTGTAAGCTACAGTCGCGGAATAACGTTTCATAGTTTCGAGAGCAAGGTATCAAAGCAAAGCTATACCAAACTGCACAATTGCTTACTTGTGGAAAGAGCGATGTTTCAATTGAAGTCCCTTTGCGACTGTTCACCTGGCCTATTTATTGCTAGCAGCTCGAGACCAATAATGGCGAACATACTGGATAATTCGCAATCTGCGGCCAAATATAGGCGCCAAAGAGCGACCGAGAACTAGTTTCTCCTTAGAAGGCTAACGAGAATCTCATAGTAGGGGCTCGGGATAATGCCTCGATCTAACGTCTAATTCTCGCAAGTAACATAATGAGAAATGTTTTATAGTCAGTAAGGAGAATAAGTAAGAGGTTTTGATTTTTTGGTCACTTTCTTGATAGATATATTGAAGTGTTGTCAAAACACAAAACAGAAAAACTGGTCTGGGAGGAAGGCGTGGCTGAACATTCTTTTAAATTTACGTAAGTAAATCTAAGCTATAGCTCGGTCAATATCTTCTTTTTTTTTTCTTTTTCTAAACCGTCTTCCAGTTAGATTTCTTATGGCTGATTTAGTGATGCACTGATTCAGAAGTAACATTTAATATCTCTGAAGATTGCTCAAGTTGTTTACTTGTCATTAGAGAAATCAGTGAGTGAAAGCAATTCTATAATGTATTTCACATATTTAGAAACTGTTTAAAGCACATTCCTTAATCCCTACACATTATTTTTTTCAGAAAAAACTCTTTGAGCTCTTTCTTAACATAACGACACTGATTGAGCTTTTCGTTAAACTGAATAGGGTCTTAATCCAAACGTGTGTCTAAACGTACCGGGTTTTTTCGCATTCTAAATTAAGTTTTTTCGGTCCCTCTGCGTAGTCATAGATCAACTCATAACAGGTTTCCCCTCTCACTCCATTTTTTTCTGTTTACTCAAAAGCTCCGCGGGAACTCATCACACTGTGTTCTATCCAACATTGAAGGTAATCGTTTATTACTTGCGTGACCTTGAGTTTCACTTTTTTTTTCCTCTTGTACGAAATGCTTTTATAATTTAATTAGGAGGTGCCTTGTCAGTAGACTGTGCTCTGATGGGTAGAGCGTTAGACTAGCTCCCAAATCGAGCAGTCTGTGTTCAAGCCTTGGCCAGGTGACTGTACTTTTCTTGAGCAAGTCACTTGACTCTAGCAGTGCCTCTCTCCACCCATGACTCGGGTATAAATGAATTTGTTACAGAGTACTGCATGCATGTCTAAAGGTTTCACGTTACGGCTTACACATCTCGAAAACTTTAGCCTAAATTTTTCGAGATCGTCGTATACAATCCGTGTAATCGTATCCATCCTGAACCATCCTAGCCTGCTTGCAGGCTCACTTCAAGTGCTACCTCAGTCTTGGTAAACTGATCCACCGTTGCTGTTTTAAAATTTAGACCTCGCCCCATTCTTCTCGCCAGCTCATTTGCCCACGATGCCCTACCCAAACAAGTGAGCCTGCTCGCAGGCTAGAACCATCCTTGTTCCTTTATGGTTTATTATTATCACCTTGGTGTTTTTCTATCTTAGTAGGCTTCTATTTTCAGCTTTCCTTCTATTTACAGTCAAACTAAGTGAAGCGTAACCCTCAAGATTTCATTAATGAACTGATTATTTGAAACTTCAACCCGCTAGTCGTTTCAATAATGCAGTAATGAATTGATTATTCGAATATTGAACTCGCTCGTTCGATCCAAGAATACGGCTAACGGGTTCCGTTTTCGAAAAATCAATTCACCTGCTTCTACAGACTAGTAGGTTTCAAACCTACTAGTCTTTGTAGAATGCATGGTGAATTGATTTTTCGAAAACGGAACCCGTTAGCCGTATTCTTGGATCGAACGAGCGAGTTCAATATTCGAATAATCAATTCATTACTGCATTATTGAAACGACTAGCGGGTTGAAGTTTCAAATAATCAGTTCATTAATGAAATCTTGAGGGTTACGCTTCACTTAGTTTGACTGTAAATAGAAGGAAAGCTGAAAATAGAAGCCTACTAAGATAGAAAAACACCAAGGTGATAATAATAAACCATAAAGGAACAAGGATGGTTCTAGCCTGCGAGCAGGCTCACTTGTTTGGGTAGGGCATCGTGGGCAAATGAGCTGGCGAGAAGAATGGGGCGAGGTCTAAATTTTAAAACAGCAACGGTGGATCAGTTTACCAAGACTGAGGTAGCACTTGAAGTGAGCCTGCAAGCAGGCTAGGATGGTTCAGGATGGATACGATTACACGGATTGTATACGACGATCTCGAAAAATTTAGGCTAAAGTTTTCGAGATGTGTAAGCCGTAACGTGAAACCTTTAGACATGCATGCAGTACTCTGTAACAAATTCATTTATACCCGAGTCATGGGTGGAGAGAGGCACTGCTAGAGTCAAGTGACTTGCTCAAGAAAAGTACAGTCACCTGGCCAAGGCTTGAACACAGACTGCTCGATTTGGGAGCTAGTCTAACGCTCTACCCATCAGAGCACAGTCTACTGACAAGGCACCTCCTAATTAAATTATAAAAGCATTTCGTACAAGAGGAAAAAAAAAGTGAAACTCAAGGTCACGCAAGTAATAAACGATTACCTTCAATGTTGGATAGAACACAGTGTGATGAGTTCCCGCGGAGCTTTTGAGTAAACAGAAAAAAATGGAGTGAGAGGGGAAACCTGTTATGAGTTGATCTATGACTACGCAGAGGGACCGAAAAAACTTAATTTAGAATGCGAAAAAACCCGGTACGTTTAGACACACGTTTGGATTAAGACCCTATTCAGTTTAACGAAAAGCTCAATCAGTGTCGTTATGTTAAGAAAGAGCTCAAAGAGTTTTTTCTGAAAAAAATAATGTGTAGGGATTAAGGAATGTGCTTTAAACAGTTTCTAAATATGTGAAATACATTATAGAATTGCTTTCACTCACTGATTTCTCTAATGACAAGTAAACAACTTGAGCAATCTTCAGAGATATTAAATGTTACTTCTGAATCAGTGCATCACTAAATCAGCCATAAGAAATCTAACTGGAAGACGGTTTAGAAAAAGAAAAAAAAAAGAAGATATTGACCGAGCTATAGCTTAGATTTACTTACGTAAATTTAAAAGAATGTTCAGCCACGCCTTCCTCCCAGACCAGTTTTTCTGTTTTGTGTTTTGACAACACTTCAATATATCTATCAAGAAAGTGACCAAAAAATCAAAACCTCTTACTTATTCTCCTTACTGACTATAAAACATTTCTCATTATGTTACTTGCGAGAATTAGACGTTAGATCGAGGCATTATCCCGAGCCCCTACTATGAGATTCTCGTTAGCCTTCTAAGGAGAAACTAGTTCTCGGTCGCTCTTTGGCGCCTATATTTGGCCGCAGATTGCGAATTATCCAGTATGTTCGCCATTATTGGTCTCGAGCTGCTAGCAATAAATAGGCCAGGTGAACAGTCGCAAAGGGACTTCAATTGAAACATCGCTCTTTCCACAAGTAAGCAATTGTGCAGTTTGGTATAGCTTTGCTTTGATACCTTGCTCTCGAAACTATGAAACGTTATTCCGCGACTGTAGCTTACAACTAGAAATGACTCACCTTGTTCCTAAGATGGCTGTGTTTCCAAATTTTCCATCGCATGAGTAAAATGAAAGAAATTAAAAATAACAAAATAAGCTATCGAAGATGAGATGAATCTGTTGCTTCACTTGAAACCGAGACGATTGTGAGAGAATACACGTAACTCCCAACTGAACTGCCGTAGCTTAGAAACAGCGACCATAGGCAGAATTGAAACACGCAACACAACCTAAAGTTTCCTGGCAAGAGCGGTTTTCATTCGAGTCTAAAAGAACTAATTTGGAGTTAGATCAAAAATAAGAAATAACCAGCAGTGATAGACATATTGGACTTGTACATTTTGATTATGACTTGACGTTTCGTATGTTATACTCTGCATACATTTTCAAAAGTAATCGTTGAAATTAAAGACAGCTATTTATATAATAGTGGTGAGGGATATGGAACGTAGATTAAGCAAATACTTAACAGCAAATTACAAAAGGAAAAACTAGAGTAAAGTAATCAAATATCAGCTTAATTTTGACCAATTATTTCGGAGTTACTATGATTTTGCATTTTTACCCTTAATGATTGGTTTAAAACAAAAAGAAAAGGGGAACAAAGAAAAGAAAACAACGAACTATTAAACAAACAAAACAAAACAATCAAAACAAACAAACATGTACCACTTCTTTAAAAGCCAAAATCAATCATGACCCGCTCGCACACTTTTTCCCGCGCACTGTGCCAGACGCAATGCTTCACCGGATTGTCTATGTTCTTGTGATTGTCTGCAGCAATTGCCTATTGTAATAGCTTTGATTTCTAAACACTCAACAAAAAACCATAAATAACATAATTGTCTAAAATTCTCACGTACGTGCCCCTCCCATTGCTGTGAAGTCCTGGCCGTAGAAGTTGAGGCCCATAAGAATTTTTGAGCGCTGTTTTCCTTTTTCTGGACTTAATGTTAGAACGCAGTCTTTTATCCATTGCAGAGGCGCGTTGGGCCCTGGTCTAAATTAAACAAAAAAGGTTTGATAGAAGTAAATGTACGTTCGCGTAAGAGTTCTGGTTTGTATAGGAACGTTTTGACTTCTCAGTCCACAAGATCATTATGGCCCACGATTAATAAGCCTAAGAAGAAACACCAAGTATGAAAGCGTATTACATTGCAGTATTGACTGTGTAGCTTAAAACAACAACAACAAAAATATTCTGATTGAATCTTCAACAAGAAAAGAAATGTTAGCGGCTGTACATTTTACTACAATATCATACAAACCCTGCACAGACCGTAAAGGACAAGGAAAGCCATATTTTTCACTATTTTTCCCTGTACTAACAACATTGTGTACGGCAGGTTTGAGATGTTAGAACTTTTCTGTACGTTTTTTTTTTATCGTTGTTAAAGTTTTCGTGTGCTTAGCGTTGGTTCAAAAATTGTACATATAGTTATATAATTTCCATCATTTCGTTTCCTACAGTTGCTTTTCATATTTCTGCTTTGTACCAGAATAATGTGAGGAAAGGTTGTTGTTGTTGTTGTTGTTGTTGTTGTTGTTGTTGTTGTTGTTATGGGTAAATGAACCAGTCGCCATCTAAAGAGGAAAACGATTGTAAAATAACATTTTCTACTCAATGGTAAAACACGAGCGAGTAGTTCACTTCAAGTGTCTCAGTTTTCCTCGCCAATTAATAACGCGCCCAGAGAATTACGAGTCTCAAAAAACATCCACGCGAATAGGCCTTATTCATATCCCTGGTATTGTACTGGAACTAGCTTGGAATGGAGGCTACATGGCTGTTAGACATCTCGGGCAATTCTTATGGTCAAAACTTACCGAAAATCAAAGAGGTTCGCCTAGTTTACTTGTTTTCATAATAAGAAAATAAGTAAACCGGCTGAAAATTGCTGACATTTTAACTAACAACAGCAATTGCTGTACTCTTTGTGGCCAATAGATATATTTTACTATTTTTTTTCATCTTGTATATAAGCTAACATAAGATCTTCATACTCATTTAGTTTTCATCACTTTTCTGTAATTTTATTAGTACCGTGTGTCTAATAGTGTTACATTTTTATTAGCCAGACTAAATACAAAGACATTCAAATAAAGCTTTTACTTACTTTACTTACTTATGTGGGGGAAAATTACTAAAAGGAGATTAATGCAAATGTAATTTGCAATTGAAAAGACTCCCCACGTCAGCCTCACTTACAAGCTAGTTCCAGTCCATTACCGAGAATACGAGTATAAGCTACCGGTATTACCTGCAAAACCATTGAGTAAAGTGCACTATTGCACTGAGCTTAATATTAACAAAAAAAAGTTAACAGGACTTGTAGGTGTCCTACCTTCCATGAGACGAATAGTCATAAGTCATGAGACTAAAGCCATCCAGCACTGGCGCCAACAGCTCAAAGTCGTGCTTGTCGAAAGCTCCTGGCTTCTTACTATCAAAGAAAAAAACAAAACATTACAAGGTGTAGAAATAAAACACTGACGCCGTGACGTCACCAATAATCAGAATGAGCTACCAGCACTCTACATTTCTTTCTGCCAGATTTTTCGGGAGTCATAAATACTAGCTTCTCTCCCAACTGATGATTTCTAGAAAAAAATAAAAACTACAAACTTTTCTTTTTTCCTTGTTTTTCTTTTTATTTATCAAAAGTACTCTCTACCCTGTTTACAGCGCCTATTACTTTTGTTCGTAAGATCACGCAAGAGCCGCCGTTGTTAAAACGCAAACCAGCGCTCAATAATTAAGAAATAAAGAAGCCTGAGCCGTGTATTACACTGTGATAAAACACTCCGGACATTTGTGAACACGAGGGAAATGTAGAAATCATGTTTTGTTCACGGCTTAGGCTTCTTCATTTGCTTTATGATATAGATTTTACGCGCGCAAAACAATAAAACACGCTTGTTGTATGTTTTATACTCTGATAAAGCATGGTTTTTGACCAATCAGAGCGCATGCAGGGTCCTATCTATATTATAAAATCCTATGGACATCCTTAACTTCCTAGAGGCTAAGATAGTGCACTTTCCTACATAACTTTTGTAGGTAAGAGCCGGCCCAAGGGCTATGGGTAATCTTAGTCTGAAATAGTGTTATGAATTTTGCTTTATTTATTGGCAGCTGCACATTCACATTGGTAAGGCTCACCCAGCATAAAACGGTGGAGGAATCACTAAAATAATCTTGAGTTTTTCTTTATGAAGAGAATCGGCCATTTTACTGACCAGAAGATACAAGTCCCTGAAAGACAAATAGCAATAAATTACAATGCGTAAGAGCTTTTTTTTATCTATTAAAATGTTTTCTCCCAATATCTTTTAATAATACTCTGATCCAATATCCTTTTGACTGAAAATAATCACAAAAAATAAGAATAATGA
>JAHPZR010022339.1:0-21042 GCA_019787425.1 Platygyra sinensis
GTGTGAAGTCAGGTGTATAGTTCTCACCGTTTAATTATAAGAGCGGCAAAAGCGGAAGGAACTGGTTAATCAGGGCAGTTTCCTAGAGGAAGCCGAAAAAACATTTTATTAATTAAGAATGGGAAGTCCACACTTTAACTAATTCATATAAGAACAGGGAACTCGACTGCACTCGAAGTAATAACTGAAAAAATAAAATCTTTTTGACTAAGTATATTACAAATGAATGAAAATGTGTTCAGTTTTTTAATTTCTATGAAAAGTCAAACTAAATGTATCGGTTTAAATTTCAATACAACAATAAGGATTAGATACTCAGCAGAAATCGGCAACTTAAACTCAGAATGTAATTAAACAGCCAATGGTCCCAATAATGCTCACGAAAATACATTACACTGACTTTCTTTCGATCATATAAGAGAAAAAACGTCCCACTTGTTTGTTTTCTTCAGTACATGTCGTGTTCCTAGCGTGCAAACGCGGCATGAATCTATCAAACAACAACGAAGAAGAACAACTGACACAGGATTTCATCTCGTTTACGTCCGACTTGGCACGAAGTTCCAATACATGTTGCCTTAACTGACAGAAAAATATTTTTTTAGAATCTACTTAAGTTAAGTTAGTTTTGATTTCGTTGTCCGTCGACAAGCGACACTGTGGAATAGAAATGAAGATATCGGCGCTAGGCGTAAGTTTTGAAACAAGACGGTTAATGAAATGATGAGCCGCAAAATACAAAACTATCAACTTAATATTCGTCTTTGGCTTTTCTTTTTCCCATTTTTAATCTTGGGTTATGAATTTCGGGCCACCGAGTCTTTTACATGCAAAGAGAGTAATTATTGCAACATTTATCTGGAGCGAAATCAGCTGCTCTGTTCTCACTGTCCAAGTATAAAAAAAGACAAGCCGATGGGTTTGTTATACTGAACCCAACAGAGGTCTTCAGCCATCCTATTTCCTTCTGACCTGTTTTAATTCAGCCCACGGTTCACTGCAACTCACTCGGCCGGCATTTGACGCAGGTTCCTCCACTCGAACGAAAGCGTTAATTCATCATGAATACAACCAACTATTCTTCAAGTGCCTCACTCGTCAAGTGCTCCGCTCCTAAATCACCCGATGGTGGATACGTAATTGAAGAGTACATCTTTTCAGTGTTAGCCATCTTCATGAACTTATCATGTCCGCCTATTATCCTTCTGAATGCGCTTGTCATAGCAGCGGTGGCGACAAAACGAAGACTTCAATCTAGAACATAACATATTGCTGGCTTCCTTAGCAGTAACAGATCTGGCGGTGGGAGTAGCCGCCCAACCGGCCTTCATCGCACAAGAAATTCACTTCCTGACTGGTGGGCCACGTTATCTGACTTGCATTAGTACCGCTAGCCGAATAGCGTATGTGGGAACAATCTGCCTTTGCCTTGTATCATGTTTACATCTGGCGCTTATCAGCGTCGAACGCTTTGTGGCAATGAAATATCCCTTCCGATATGAAAGCGTCGTGACCAAATTCCGTTTAAGAGTAGCAATAGCAGGTAGCTGGCTAATTATATTACTGTATGGTATAATGCTCGCTAGAATTGTCCCGGGCTTGAAATAATTCCAGGTCAAACTCAAATACTTGGCAATTGTATGTTTGTTAACCATTTCCTACTGTCATATATCTGTTTATTTTGTTTGCCGTCGTCACGAAGTTAAGATCAAATCTGAGCAAGTCTCTCAAGAAGCGAAAGCAAAGTTTCTGGCCGAAAGGAAAGCTTGGAAAACAACCGGTTTCATTATCGTTGTGCTCTTATTTGCTACTCGCCTGGACTTCTGCGGGCCGTGGCATTTTATATATTTCCTGATCATACAATAAGAAGAATTATCTCACGATCCATACATTTAACAATGTCCAGCTACATGGCGAACTCTCTGTGTAATCCCATTATTTACTGTTGGAGAAGCAGGGAGATTCGTGAAGCATTGAAGCAGCTTCTTCTGAAAAAATCAACGCAGTTACCTTCCTAGGAGGGACTCTCATAAGAAAATATTATTTAAAGGAGCTACGTCACAGGCAAACCGTTTGAAAAGTTTAGGCTAAATTGTTCAATTTCGTTGTTTGTAATCGGTGTCAATCTTTTCCATTCTTAACCATCCTGTTTCCTTTATGGTTTATTCGATTTCCTCTTTGGTTTTTTTCTATCTTTGTAACGTATTATTTTCGAGTTTCCTTCAATTTAAAGGTATTTTTGTTGATGGTCAAAATACCTCAGTACACCCATAATATAATGACTGACTACTAAAAAATACCTTTCGGGGTGTGGTTCGAGCATAATTTGAGCCCTAAAAGATACCACTTAAGAACAGGCAGACAGCGTTTTTTTACATTATAATCTCAGTTGTAGCCCTAAAAGATACCTGAACGGCTACTGAATAATGGCTTTTCCTTCTACTCCAACCTAACTGAGACAATATTAAAATCCGCGATTTACACCTTTAAACGAGACGATGAGCACTCCTGGGGTTCAAGTTCTCAAGTTTCAGTTTATTTGCCTTTTTAGTTAATGTATTCAGTAATTATTACAAGTGGCAATGTATGGCGAGGTGACCTCTAGAAACCACCAGGCATATAGTTGAGGCTACCTCGTTTCGATATAGGGGTCAATGGCAATGGGTTCAGCTCTTAGGAATGAAAGCGAACATGTCCCATGCCCAAGTTTGTCGTTTCAGCTAAACAGAAAGCTACTTATGGAGAGGCAGCAGTAAACAAAACAATTCAATTCAATTAAGTTCAATTCAGTTCAGTTCTTTATTTACACCACATAGGGCATTTACACACATTTTATATGGTAAAGTAATGAACATTGTAATATTAGGACCAGTTGCTCTTAGGAATATTTTATGTTTTAATTCTGAATTTATCTTAGCGAATATAGTAATTCTAAGTAGTCATGAATGTTAATTGTAATCAGTATTGTAAATAGTCGTGCGTTTTTGTCATGAGCCTCTGGCTCGACAAGTTACCTTAGTAAAGTATTAAGCCGTAAAGAAATTTATATGCGGTGGCCAAAGTAGCAAGAGCTTTCGGGTTGGACACCGCGTTGGTCCTAGAGAAAAAATCACCCGAAAAAGAATATATATATATATATATATATTATTTTCGCACCGTTAGATTAAATTTAGCGTCACCTGCTGAGGAATACCAGGGCTTACTTGAGAAAAGAAAACTGCTACAAGAACTGATCAAAAAGAATAATTTTTACATCCTTAAAAAGAGGACAAATAGCTTGCTAATGTAAGCATAGAGATTTTTGAAAAGCTGAAAACACATCAAATGGTGACCAGTCAAATCTGATACAGAAAATCCAACATACGTTTCAATGCACAACTTCGACAAAATGCACTGGATGGAAATGTTCTATGCTAAAAACACAAAACATACTTCACGCAACAACAAATCTTGAAAATCTCAGCTTAATTGAACAAATCCTTCTCAAATTAATCTTCTCTCGACGGCAAAAATTGCTCGTTTTGAGAAACGAGCTTTGAGCTTACTGCAACAGAAACTCCCATAATAAACCTTCAATACCTTCATTCTGATAAAGACAAAACTTCCATTTTTTTAGTTTTTTCAAACAATTAGCGATTACTTGTGCTTGTGAACAGATCGAACTTTTTAAAGGTTTCCATTCATGACTGTGACTGAGACCACAATATGTATTTCAAATTTGAGGTACTAGGTCAAACATGTGACACCGTTTTTTAACAAATTTCCAACACCGAAATCACAGTTGAAAATTCGAAGCGCATCGGAGTATTTTTGACAAACTTTAAGGAGATGTGATAACAAGTTATCTCCAGTATATATATAATAACTCGACACTAAAGATTACTCAGAATAAAACAGAAAAAGTGCGCTTTAAATTTACACTGAGCTATTGTAGTTAAGATCAGTTAATCCCAATCGTCACGGTTAACATTTCCTTTGTTTTAACTTGATAAAATGTTACGTCATATTTTAAATTATTTTAGGAATCTTATAGCAGGAACTGATAAAACTACTGCTGCGTTTTCATATAACCTATGATAAAACCCTGGAGTAAGTTGGAAGAACTTTCAAGTCATTGCTTAACGCTCTGATTCATGTTAGTCCTGTTAATCTCACTCGGTTGTTTTTGCTCCCGTACACATGTAGTTTATTTACGTTTATAACTTGAAGGCTTCTCCCTTATCACATCACTGTCTCCGCTTGGAGTAATTCTTTCTCACTGGCTCCAACTCTTTCTCCTCCTTCACGTTCTCCTTCTCCTTCCATTTTAACATCTTCATTGTCAACATCTTTTATCTTTTCAGTGGCTTGAAGTCGTCGACAAAAGAACCACGAGAGAAAGAAACATACCAAGGTAATGAATTTACACGTGACGAAAACTCCCACCACCACTTGCGCCAGCCCATTATGGTCGTACTCCAGACAATGGCCTCTTCTACCGCACCTGTAATCAGCCGGTAAAACAATTCTAACCGTTCTCAAGACTGTCATGCAATTCAGCTTTCCATAGGGTGAAGAACAGGGCTGAGGCGCTTACATAGCAACTCTACCAATAACTACTCCGATTTGTGGAGGGGCGCTGAGAATTTTTACTACAGTGGTACTTGATGGTAGAAGCTTTCATTACAGTTTCCTATATTAAAATAATCCCTTTTGTATGGTTACTTGTTTACAGTGAAATTAGACTACTCTTCCCTCGGCATTCTCCAACGAAGACATTCTTTTCAATTAAGCTCATTCGATGTTGTGTTGAATCATTTCCAAGTTCTCTTGTGCCTCTGTTTCAAAACGAGGCTAAGTGCGAAACCTTTCATGTAAAAATGAGTTCTGCATAAAGTTTCATTTTCATGCAAATCAAAGTCATTTTCATAAGAATGGTTTTGCACTTTCTCTCGCTTTGAAACAGAGGCACAAGGGAACTTGGAAATGGCCTATTTGTTTGTTTGCAGCCCCGGGGGGGGGGGGGGGGTACTCCTTATATGGCCTATATAGGTATGTGGCCGGCCCCAAAAGGTATGGTTTTTCAACCGTTTTAGTCATAAATAGGGTATCAATTTTGGCTGATTTTGGCCATTTTGGTCATAAAGAGGGTATGGTTTTTTGTACTCCAGCCTCAATATGAGTATGCTTTTAAGAAACCAAAAGAAAATTAACACAAGCCCTTCACACAATTGTGTTTACGGTAATTTAACTTTGGTCTGAGCTAGAGATCCAATTATAACGCACGTCCTGAAACAGGATTTTGATGTAAGATCAGGTCATAAATAGGGTTTCAAAATTTTGGTCAGGTCATAAATAGGGTAGGGAATATCGCAGAAAATTGGTCATAAATAGGGTAAGGGATTTGGGAAAGCGGGCCGCACACCCCCATCAAATTTTTTCTGGGAGTACCCCCCCCCCCCCCCCCGGGCTGCAAACAAACAAATAGGCCATTTCCAAGTTCCCTTGTGCCTCTGTTTCAAAGCGAGAGAAAGTGCAAAACCATTCTTATGAAAATGACTTTGATTTGCATGAAAATGAAACTTTATGCAGAACTCATTTTTACATGAAAGGTTTCGCACTTAGCCTCGTTTTGAAACAGAGGCACAAGAGAACTTGGAAATGATTCAACACAACATCGAATGAGCTTAATTGAAAAGAATGTCTTCGTTGGAGAATGCCGAGGGAAGAGTAGTCTAATTTCACTGTAAACAAGTAACCATACAAAAGGGATTATTTTAATATAGGAAACTGTAATGAAAGCTTCTACCATCAAGTACCACTGTAGTAAAAATTCTCAGCGCCCCTCCACAAATCGGAGTAGTTATTGGTAGAGTTGCTATGTAAGCGCCTCAGCCCTGTTCTTCACCCTATGGAAAGCTGAATTGCATGACAGTCTTGAGAACGGTTAGAATTGTTTTACCGGCTGATTACAGGTGCGGTAGAAGAGGCCATTGTCTGGAGTACGACCATAATGGGCTGGCGCAAGTGGTGGTGGGAGTTTTCGTCACGTGTAAATTCATTACCTTGGTATGTTTCTTTCTCTCGTGGTTCTTTTGTCGACGACTTCAAGCCACTGAAAAGATAAAAGATGTTGACAATGAAGATGTTAAAATGGAAGGAGAAGGAGAACGTGAAGGAGGAGAAAGAGTTGGAGCCAGTGAGAAAGAATTACTCCAAGCGGAGACAGTGATGTGATAAGGGAGAAGCCTTCAAGTTATAAACGTAAATAAACTACATGTGTACGGGAGCAAAAACAACCGAGTGAGATTAACAGGACTAACATGAATCAGAGCGTTAAGCAATGACTTGAAAGTTCTTCCAACTTACTCCAGGGTTTTATCATAGGTTATATGAAAACGCAGCAGTAGTTTTATCAGTTCCTGCTATAAGATTCCTAAAATAATTTAAAATATGACGTAACATTTTATCAAGTTAAAACAAAGGAAATGTTAACCGTGACGATTGGGATTAACTGATCTTAACTACAATAGCTCAGTGTAAATTTAAAGCGCACTTTTTCTGTTTTATTCTGAGTAATCTTTAGTGTCGAGTTATTATATATATACTGGAGATAACTTGTTATCACATCTCCTTAAAGTTTGTCAAAAATACTCCGATGCGCTTCGAATTTTCAACTGTGATTTCGGTGTTGGAAATTTGTTAAAAACGGTGTCACATGTTTGACCTAGTACCTCAAATTTGAAATACATATTGTGGTCTCAGTCACAGTCATGAATGGAAACCTTTAAAAAGTTCGATCTGTTCACAAGCACAAGTAATCGCTAATTGTTTGAAAAAACTAAAAAAATGGAAGTTTTGTCTTTATCAGAATGAAGGTATTGAAGGTTTATTATGGGAGTTTCTGTTGCAGTAAGCTCAAAGCTCGTTTCTCAAAACGAGCAATTTTTGCCGTCGAGAGAAGATTAATTTGAGAAGGATTTGTTCAATTAAGCTGAGATTTTCAAGATTTGTTGTTGCGTGAAGTATGTTTTGTGTTTTTAGCATAGAACATTTCCATCCAGTGCATTTTGTCGAAGTTGTGCATTGAAACGTATGTTGGATTTTCTGTATCAGATTTGACTGGTCACCATTTGATGTGTTTTCAGCTTTTCAAAAATCTCTATGCTTACATTAGCAAGCTATTTGTCCTCTTTTTAAGGATGTAAAAATTATTCTTTTTGATCAGTTCTTGTAGCAGTTTTCTTTTCTCAAGTAAGCCCTGGTATTCCTCAGCAGGTGACGCTAAATTTAATCTAACGGTGCGAAAAAATATATATATATATATATATTCTTTTTCGGGTGATTTTTTCTCTAGGACCAACGCGGTGTCCAACCCGAAAGCTCTTGCTACTTTGGCCACCGCATATAAATTTCTTTACGGCTTAATACTTTACTAAGGTAACTTGTCGAGCCAGAGGCTCATGACAAAAACGCACGACTATTTACAATACTGATTACAATTAACATTCATGACTACTTAGAATTACTATATTCGCTAAGATAAATTCAGAATTAAAACATAAAATATTCCTAAGAGCAACTGGTCCTAATATTACAATGTTCATTACTTTACCATATAAAATGTGTGTAAATGCCCTATGTGGTGTAAATAAAGAACTGAACTGAATTGAACTTAATTGAATTGAATTGTTTTGTTTACTGCTGCCTCTCCATAAGTAGCTTTCTGTTTAGCTGAAACGACAAACTTGGGCATGGGACATGTTCGCTTTCATTCCTAAGAGCTGAACCCATTGCCATTGACCCCTATATCGAAACGAGGTAGCCTCAACTATATGCCTGGTGGTTTCTAGAGGTCACCTCGCCATACATTGCCACTTGTAATAATTACTGAATACATTAACTAAAAAGGCAAATAAACTGAAACTTGAGAACTTGAACCCCAGGAGTGCTCATCGTCTCGTTTAAAGGTGTAAATCGCGGATTTTAATATTGTCTCAGTTAGGTTGGAGTAGAAGGAAAAGCCATTATTCAGTAGCCGTTCAGGTATCTTTTAGGGCTACAACTGAGATTATAATGTAAAAAAACGCTGTCTGCCTGTTCTTAAGTGGTATCTTTTAGGGCTCAAATTATGCTCGAACCACACCCCGAAAGGTATTTTTTAGTAGTCAGTCATTATATTATGGGTGTACTGAGGTATTTTGACCATCAACAAAAATACCTTTAAATTGAAGGAAACTCGAAAATAATACGTTACAAAGATAGAAAAAAACCAAAGAGGAAATCGAATAAACCATAAAGGAAACAGGATGGTTAAGAATGGAAAAGATTGACACCGATTACAAACAACGAAATTGAACAATTTAGCCTAAACTTTTCAAACGGTTTGCCTGTGACGTAGCTCCTTTAAATAATATTTTCTTATGAGAGTCCCTCCTAGGAAGGTAACTGCGTTGATTTTTTCAGAAGAAGCTGCTTCAATGCTTCACGAATCTCCCTGCTTCTCCAACAGTAAATAATGGGATTACACAGAGAGTTCGCCATGTAGCTGGACATTGTTAAATGTATGGATCGTGAGATAATTCTTCTTATTGTATGATCAGGAAATATATAAAATGCCACGGCCCGCAGAAGTCCAGGCGAGTAGCAAATAAGAGCACAACCGATAATGAAACCGGTTGTTTTCCAAGCTTTCCTTTCGGCCAGAAACTTTGCTTTCGCTTCTTGAGAGACTTGCTCAGATTTGATCTTAACTTCGTGACGACGGCAAACAAAATAAACAGATATATGACAGTAGGAAATGGTTAACAAACATACAATTGCAAGTATTTGAGTTTGACCTGGAATTATTTTCAAGCCCGGGACAATTCTAGCGAGCATTATACCATACAGTAATATAATTAGCCAGCTACCTGCTATTGCTACTCTTAAACGGAATTTGGTCACGACGCTTTCATATCGGAAGGGATATTTCATTGCCACAAAGCGTTCGACGCTGATAAGCGCCAGATGTAAACATGATACAAGGCAAAGGCAGATTGTTCCCACATACGCTATTCGGCTAGCGGTACTAATGCAAGTCAGATAACGTGGCCCACCAGTCAGGAAGTGAATTTCTTGTGCGATGAAGGCCGGTTGGGCGGCTACTCCCACCGCCAGATCTGTTACTGCTAAGGAAGCCAGCAATATGTTATGTCTAGATTGAAGTCTTCGTTTTGTCGCCACCGCTGCTATGACAAGCGCATTCAGAAGGATAATAGGCGGACATGATAAGTTCATGAAGATGGCTAACACTGAAAAGATGTACTCTTCAATTACGTATCCACCATCGGGTGATTTAGGAGCGGAGCACTTGACGAGTGAGGCACTTGAAGAATAGTTGGTTGTATTCATGATGAATTAACGCTTTCGTTCGAGTGGAGGAACCTGCGTCAAATGCCGGCCGAGTGAGTTGCAGTGAACCGTGGGCTGAATTAAAACAGGTCAGAAGGAAATAGGATGGCTGAAGACCTCTGTTGGGTTCAGTATAACAAACCCATCGGCTTGTCTTTTTTTATACTTGGACAGTGAGAACAGAGCAGCTGATTTCGCTCCAGATAAATGTTGCAATAATTACTCTCTTTGCATGTAAAAGACTCGGTGGCCCGAAATTCATAACCCAAGATTAAAAATGGGAAAAAGAAAAGCCAAAGACGAATATTAAGTTGATAGTTTTGTATTTTGCGGCTCATCATTTCATTAACCGTCTTGTTTCAAAACTTACGCCTAGCGCCGATATCTTCATTTCTATTCCACAGTGTCGCTTGTCGACGGACAACGAAATCAAAACTAACTTAACTTAAGTAGATTCTAAAAAAATATTTTTCTGTCAGTTAAGGCAACATGTATTGGAACTTCGTGCCAAGTCGGACGTAAACGAGATGAAATCCTGTGTCAGTTGTTCTTCTTCGTTGTTGTTTGATAGATTCATGCCGCGTTTGCACGCTAGGAACACGACATGTACTGAAGAAAACAAACAAGTGGGACGTTTTTTCTCTTATATGATCGAAAGAAAGTCAGTGTAATGTATTTTCGTGAGCATTATTGGGACCATTGGCTGTTTAATTACATTCTGAGTTTAAGTTGCCGATTTCTGCTGAGTATCTAATCCTTATTGTTGTATTGAAATTTAAACCGATACATTTAGTTTGACTTTTCATAGAAATTAAAAAACTGAACACATTTTCATTCATTTGTAATATACTTAGTCAAAAAGATTTTATTTTTTCAGTTATTACTTCGAGTGCAGTCGAGTTCCCTGTTCTTATATGAATTAGTTAAAGTGTGGACTTCCCATTCTTAATTAATAAAATGTTTTTTCGGCTTCCTCTAGGAAACTGCCCTGATTAACCAGTTCCTTCCGCTTTTGCCGCTCTTATAATTAAACGGTGAGAACTATACACCTGACTTCACACCAACTAAACGCCGTAATTGTTTCAAGAATTTTAAAGGACTTGATGGTACACTCTTTTTTTATAAAAATATATTTTATAAGAATATCGAGGCTCAAATTTGCGAAATTTTAAGAATATTTTAAGAATAAAGCCGAGGCTGATATTTTGAAAAGGATAGATATAATTTTGTGTTGAAACATCTGTAGATACAATACAATTTTATGTTTTTAACTTAACCGTGTAAAATTATTCCTTTCTCTGAACGGCGAAACTAGCCAACAAAACGAAAAAACCTGCATTCGACGACACATGACAACGCGATTCCGATCTAGATACCAAACACTTGTAATTGATACCCCAATAAATTCTAAAACGGAAATGTCCTAAGCTATAATTTAAGAATAATACAAGAATATTTTCAGCCTAAAATCGACAGAAAAATAAGAATATTCAGCCTGGGCCGGAAAAACAACATTCTTAAAAAAAAAAGATTGTAATTTTATAAGCGTAAAGCCTTTATTTTCGCGATCCGACAGATAAATAAACATAAATTAAATATAGACCGAGGTTTGTTATTTAATTTCATCTCCAAAATGCTCAACGTAATCGTTGTACTGATTTATACTAAGTATCATATAATCCATCAAACATTTTTGCATGCGTTCGATTGGTCTAAACCCAACACGCCAAGTGACTGAATATTCTCTACTAAAACTAGGGAGTAATTGAAAGATGTGCGAGTTGCGAAAAATATTTGAAGGATAATAAACACAACAGCCTCCATTTGGGGCGAAAATATGCACAGATGTTTGTCCTTGGACATTATGAGTTCCTCGAAGCTCGCTCCTCGGAACAGATAATGATAACGGACAAATATCCGTGCATGTTTTCGCTCCAAATGGAGGCTTTTGTTAATAAAATTATCATTTTTTACATGTGACTTTGGTCACGTGAAAAAGAGATATATGTGGGTCTTCGCTACATTCCTGCTCTCTTAACGTGAGATTCCTGTGAAGGGCGATTCTGGAAATTCTCGGGTTAAAACCAATTTTGTTTATGAAAGACAGGCATAAAACGTTGAATTTTGCTATCAGTGATTTTGGCAATCACACTGTTAGATTAAAGATCACAATAGGGCGTTTTCATTGTCAAGCAATATAAAAATTAAATCAAAAACCATTCAGTGGATCAAAGTCAAGAAATTGTGATATTAAAGAAGAAATTGTGATATTAAAGAAGAAATTGAAGAAGGCAGTTCTCTAAGTTTATAACACGAGCCTCACGCTACAGGCGTACTTGCGTCAATGGGGGCAAATGGACAAATCACCCGGAGCCGAGAGATTATGATCATTACCCGGAATCGGAACTGATCCTCCCCGGCTAACATGTTTTTCTATTTCTCTGGTATCAGTATCATTTCTATCCATGAATGCATTGAGGTATTAACAACGTAAACGTTCCTGAGATGGAATTCAAACCTGCGTGGCAATCTGTTTTGGTAAAGAGTCATAAATACTGAAGTCCCAAAAACTAAATGCAGCCCTAAGGTCATAAAGGTCTCAATGACCCGATTAAAAACTATCAAATAAAAAAGGCGTGCACTTTTGGAAAAAATGACTCAAAGAAATAAATCACAAGAATTAATTGTCAATAACGGTCAGATCGGGGCAGATACTAAAAAGATACGGGAGTGAATATGTACTCCTGTTTACTTTATCCAGCGTTACACTTGCATTTTACATTTGTTTGGTTTAGCAGTGGATTTCTCCGCGCTTGGCAGGCGAAAAGGGCTTTTTGATTTTAACAGTACTGGTGCAAACTAATATTCTTGGCTAGAATGCCATGATGGGAAATCACAGCTTCACTATTTGTTCCGAAGTCGCTGTGGCCTTATGAAGGGTATCGAATACTCCCATTTATTTTAAAGGTGCACTCAAAATTAAGAAGATCTGAATACTCACCTGCTCGTGCTCGCAAAAGTTTTTTAACTACCAGGCTCGCATGCTCGGATTTTTCTTAAAATGTGCTCGATTCTCGTATGGAAAAACTGGAAAACGTTGAGAAGCATGAACGCGCTACGAAGTCCATGAAGTAAACACGAAAGACAGTGCCAGTTTTATCAGGATTTCCAAACACCGAGAAGGAGGTGGAGAAGAGAGTTGAAAATACGACGCGTAGCTCAGATTCGACGAAATTCGAGGTGTTTGGATAGCCGATGATACACTTTCTCGAGTATTTGTGGCAAGTGAAGAAATCATTCAAATTGAATTTGGGGTGTATATTATCTCACTGTCTTAGCATATACTACAACAACTATTCACCTCAGTGTTGGTGGCCAGCGGTGAATAGTAAGCTAGGAAGCCAACAGAACAATAAGGTAGCGCCAGCTAGGGTCACGTGCAGAGCCACCATGGCCCCTGGACCTGAAAAGCCTGACATGAACCGTTAACTGATTGGCCAACAGGGGCTACGTATGGCAATCAGCCTATAAAGCTCGATCAAACCCCTACCCGCAGAAACCGAAATATCTTCAACTTTACCCTAGGATGTAATAGGCGACTTTCCAGAAGACAATTACGATATCTCGTTGTAAGTACACTGGATCTCCTGTTCTAAGTGGAAATAGAAATGAAACTGCCAGTCGAGATCTCGCGTTAGAATTTATAGATATCGCGGCAACTGATAGAAAAAAAAAATCCCGATCGAAAAGGGAAAACGAAAATAATAATACAGCTGACATAAAACAATTCTAAGACAGACGTTTACGAGAGCTGTAGTGACGCTAATACCGATAAAGACTTGTCATCAGATGCTATTATCTGTTAGATTTTTTAATGCAGATATATATATCTGAACCAACAACACAATAAGATAGATACCTTGATAAAAATCTTTGCCTCGCCCTTTTATCCCAGTTACATCTATCATGGGACCAGATCTGTTTGAACTGCGGCTATGATATGATTGCCGTATCGCGGTTAAAAAAGAAAAAAAAAAGAAAATACACACACACAGTGAAATTAAAGCTAAAAAAACATTCAGGCTTGAACTTAATTCGAACCCATGACGTATATGACCTCTGCGATACCGGCGCAGCGCTCAACAAACTGAGCTATCAAGCCAACAGTGAGCCAGACACGTTGCGAAGAGCAGATCTTTCGTCTAATCGGAGTGCCTTGATGTTGAGGAACGATATAGTAATTTCGTTTATGCATACACATTATATGTCAACATGATCCAAATTTACTCACCTAAAGCCGTCAACATATGTTGCTGTTTAGCATTTAGTTGCCGTGTAAACGGTGCCACTACCGGTATTTTGCTTTTTCTGTCGAAGCAGTTCTGCTTTCTGTTATGCGAATGACATCCTCTGTCCTGTTTGTCGGTGAAAAGCAAGACATTTTATCACGAATGCAATTGGCCGGTTTAATGTCAACAGGCCAAAGAAGGCGACATCACAGATGTCTCGTGTATTGAGTGACTTTTCCTGAAGCTGTCAAAAAGACGTCGCACCTCGCTATTGTTCTCAGCCACAAGCCGTGTTATTTAATACCAATGCACTTAGTGCACAAATGTGATCCGGCTCGCCTCTGACCGAGCGCGTAGTGAATGTTCAGTTGTCAGTTCATTACAAGTTCCTTCGGATTTGCCTTGTCCCGTTAGCTAAGCTTTAGCCACCTTCTTCTAAGACGAACTATGAAGCTACTTCTACAAGACAAGGAGCTATGGCAGAAGTTCAACGAGCATCAGACGGAAATGATGATTACGAATTCTGGAAGGTATGTACGCTGTTTATCTCGGTTCATTTGATTATTCCCGCCTTTGTGCTCTTCGCATCAGAAACGACATCAGTCCCTACTTCTAGCCTCGCTGAACTTTCTATGTCGGTGTTTTACAAAGTCGCTTACTTATGCGCAACCGATTACGCGTTCACGAGGCTTAACATACTTTCCGTTGCGTTTGGTGACTTTGGTGTTTTGCCTTGGTGATCAGTCTGCGAAACGCATTATGACATTATTGGCTTCGCTTTGACAAGCGCTTGCCTCGGCGTGAAATTAAAATAACAGAACTGTGATCCGTCTGGAGTGAAGAAGAAAAGTCGCGAACTTCATCTTGGACCATTTTATTTTATAGTCTTCCACCACACTCTTTTTGTATTTTATCCGCTTTAGTGAGATTCTTGAGCGCTCAGCTCCAAAAAACACGTATACACGGTTGTGAGGTGAAAGAAGTAACCAGTGTTTTTATCACTTCCTACTTGTCAATCATTCTGACATCTGTGAAAGACATTAATCACAACAGCTCCTTCGAGCCATATAGAGAAGCATTTCCTCAGACTAGAATTCGCTCACACCTATGCTTTTTGTCTGTAACAACATTTTTTAATTCTAAATTTCAAAATAAAACGTGCAAATTGCATAGCACTTTCAGAAGATTAACCACTCGTATAGCATACGCACACAGTCAAGGTAATTCAATTAGCAGTAGATGTTTCACAGAGGCCGGTTTCATGGTTTTGATGACTTGATAACAGACGTACACCATCTGTGGAGCTGAGATCTAAAATAGGATGTTGATGGAAACGATGATAAATGATTAAAAGCGGCACCAGGCTATTTTTACATCAGGCAACACGCAAATCCAAGATTATCAGTGTTTTGTTTTTTATCTATCTCTTGTAATTTTGTTTTCAATTTAGCTTTAAAATTTTTGGTTTCCACGTTTCCCTTCTTTTTCATTAAAAGCCCGACGAAAAGCGACACAAAATGCACTCTCGTAGTATTGATGAGACCATTCCTAATTTCCCCGAATTCCAGGGCAAATGGCCGCAAAGTTTTGACCTATATTCGGACCAAAATATTTTTGCTCCTTGTTAACATCGTGGACTAAGATAGGAAGATAAATGCTTATTCGTTTATTTCTCGATGAATTCACTTTGTGATAAGCGCGACGTTTTGGCTATATTTAGAGACTTTTAGATCCACGCTTACTACAAACGGCGAACGGTTTGGAGCCACGTGACCAGACCCAGACGTTACGTTTGCGGTTTTCAACTCGCGTTTTGAACGTCAAGAGGTAGCTTTTCACCTAAGTCATTAGGTTTATTGCCTCGAATTTTATTTTATGCCAACGGGCGGTACAAATGCTAAAATCGAATAAAGTAACCCTTTCTGTGTAAATAAGATATTACCTAGCCTTTTCTTTTTCTTTGTAGAAAGGCACTACTGACCCAAACAGGAAATCCAATATGGCGGCCGCATAAGTTGAATGTGTGCATTTTTACACTCAATTTCTTAGAAAGCTATACATGCTAGAAAATATTATAGTTTTGCCAATTGGTTTTGGCGTAATTTTAGCTCTAATTTACTCCATTCTAAATCGACTATCAACGTCCGAACGGCTCTAGAACGGCGGCCGGCAAACGTGGGGGAGGGGGGGGGGGGGGGGGGTGAGGGGAGGAAGGGGATTCTTATACAAAAAAGACGGGAGTGCTTGCCGTATCTTTTAGGGGTTAACAGCGCGGCTTTGTCCCCACTCGAGCCTTTGCATTATCTATTAGGGTTTATATAATAACGCAAGTTATTCTCGCATTTTGATTGGTTATCGCCTATGATCTATTAGAGGACAGATGCTCGATTGACGTCGTCATTACAAAAGTTTTTCCCTCTGCCGTTTTAAAATGGCGGAAAGTTTTGAGAATTAGGATAATATTTTACGTGACTGGGCAAACGATAAGGGACAAAAACGTCTTGCCGAGGCATTGAACAGGTTCGAGAAGCCAGAAGAAGAAAGATACAGCCGTTTCTTTTAGAAAATGATCCAGAAAAAATACTCGAGCACTCTCAGTCGGCAGTCGAGCAAGACTAAACCAAGCACAAAATTGGTGTTGTTAGGCCGCGAACCATTGCTTTATCTCAAATTTAACAAACACAATAAACAAAATGTTTCTGAGATTAATTTTTTAGCATTTTCAACTTTTCCCAGTGTCAAAAAAACTGTTGACACACTGCCGGATTGATGTCAGAAGTGACACATCAAAACATCAATTCTTAAAATCAGACACATAACCTTGCTTTCCGATGCGAATGTTGCTGTCCGTTTCAGGACACAGCAGCGAGTTAAGTATAGCTAACCACAGCTCACAGCCGACAGTAACGCAGCTAAAATGTGTCTCCGACACTATATCAAACTGATTTGAGAATCACCAACCACAGAAGACAAAAATCTCTACCGTCATTTACGCTCCTTTCATTCAAAACTCGAATCAAATGGCCTCTAGGTTGACCGCAACCACAAGTTTTCTGAGGGTATTTTTTCAACTCCTGTAATTTTCAAGGCAACGTCCAAGCTTTTCGGCTCACAGGGCTGCTCTGATGACAAAAACTGACTTGATTTTTCCAGCATTTTCGTCAAGATTTTTAAATTCGCAGTTCAATTTTGCTTTCGCTGTAGGTTTTTATTCCACGAGCAACGCTCCAGTCAGGTTTGACAGAGGCGTGATTTTTCTCGACCTATCACAATTCTTTGTAGTCCGGTCCCTGAACTCTCCTTTCTTCCCGCCCCATATAGGGGCTGAACCCGGGCGGGCGAAAGAAGAGTCCAGGATAACTTGCATGCGCATAATCAGAACAAACCAATCAAAAATAACTAGGTCCCAACCACGCCGCTCGCGTCAATGCGTCGCGCAATGCTTTTTTCAGCTCGCGCTCTGAAAGAAAACATTTTCTTTGACGTTGATATTGTCGTAAAAAACATAAAAACGTAAAAATCGAAATATGGTTTATCGTGGTCTGTACTCTTATCGACAACGAGTACGCATCATTACTCTTTTCCCAAACATTTTTTTTCCTATTGTTTTCGTATGTTGAGCGATTTTGCAAAAGTTTTTGAAAGGAAAGTCTGACGCGTACAAGTAGCTCATTTGCATAATGTAGCGCGTGCACTTTCAAATCCGAGTCGCTGTTTTCAATTGTCAACAAATCTTGGCAAAGATTTCTTTCGTTATCTTTGATATTGTGATAAAAAAAAACAACAAATCGCATGTGGTTTAGCGTGGCACTGGTGAAATTCCACTGATTTGGAATTAATTGACATGTTTTTAATCAATCTGAATGGAGAAATTGTTGCTTGTATATTATCATTCAGAAAATTGCGCCACAAGCCAAATCTGGAAAGTACTTCCAAATATGGTTTTTCCCCCGATTTGGGGGGAAAAAATGGCGGCGTTCTGAGCATGCGCATGCAAGTTATCCTGGACTCTTCTTTCGCCCGCGCGGGTTCAGCCCCTATATGGGGCGGGAAGAAAGGAGAGTTCAGGGAGTGGACTAAATTCTTTGCTACGCATAGTAACCAATGAAATTGCTTCATTTTGTATAGATAATAGATCACGTCAAATGGCTTTTTTTCGTCTTCGCCAAAGTGGGCAAAGGCGGGGCAAAGGCCGTCGTTATGTTGAAATCTTTGGAAATAAAAAAGGCTTTTCGTTATTATATAAAACAAATAGATTCCATGTTGCCGTGCGTCTGTTCAGTAATAGATCACAGAAGACGCCAAAATGTGATAAGAACATCAGTGACACACTCGGCTACGCCTCGTGTTCCACTTTTTTGTTCTTACCACATTTTGACGTTATCTGTGATCTATTACTTAACAGACGCACGCCAACATGGAATCTATTTATTTCCGGAAATCAGAAGCCCATCACTAGGAGCCTTCAACTACCCCATATTCCTGTCACGGCGTTTTCACAGACCAATCTATTTTCAGTTTGAATTTAACTCGAATTCAGATCCCCACAGGAACCTCAGTGGCCAATTGCAATCCGGCACAAGCACGGACTAATGTTGACATGTCGGCATGATGTTGACATGTTCACGTGAGGCCGCATTGTTTTATTCCTACCCAAGCGTGTTCTTTAAGACTGGAAATGGCTTATTTCGCGGGAAAAATATCTAAAAATAGACTGGTCTGTAAAAATGCCGTAGTACTGGCTTATTATGGGAGTTGCAGGCTCCTAGTAATGGAGGCTCCTGAGGAGACGAAGTGTTATAATAGAATTCATACCTCTTACGATTTAAAATGGAGCCACACCCACTAAACGGGATCTTGGTGTTCTTTTCAAAATTTCCGATGAGCACCGCACTTAAGTAGACGTTTGCGGTTAAACGTGGTTCTAAAGGTCTCTAATAATTAGTCTTCATTAGGCGATTTACTACTTGCACAATACCATAATGCACCTCTTTTACCCCCCCAAAATTTTGCATACTCATTGTTTGCAATTTCTCCTGGGACATGAACATTTCCCAAGAGTAATCTAAAACAATGCCTATGCAAATTTTTTTGGGGTTAAAGAGGTGTATTATGGGATTTGTGCAAGTAGAGAATAAGGTTAATTGTTTATGACCCCTCGGGGGAGGACTCCGTTATAAAAAGAACGGGAGTGCTGATCTGCTACACAGAGGACTTCAAGGTCTTCACTGGAAATTGGACGCTAGCGCTTGTGCTTTGTGAAAGAAAGATCACACAAGGTCTTTCAGTGATGGATCTAGAGCTTCGTTTGCCGGCTTGAATACTTTATCCCGAATAATGGAAAACGGCTTTCCTTGAAGGGAACTGTCCAGCTCGGAACGAATTGGCTATCATAGTGTTACGACTGTATTCAACAGGGTTGACAGCTCTGCCATGTTTTCAAGTGTGACCGCTGGGATTTTTCTCTCATTTTAATTATTAATCACAAGGATTAATTCTCTATTTTATAAAATGCCTCGGTTTAAATTTGCGTAGGACTAAATTTCAAAAGTCTTCCCGCGACTTTCTTCATGCTCAAAGACTTTGACAGCACATTTTGGTGACTTTTTGTACTTTCCGGCACAGCACTGGTCGTCAGCTTTTTAAAGCTGATTTCCAGTCCGTACTGCGCACTCTCGAGAGTTTGTTTACGTTTTTTGTTTTGTTTCATGCAAGACGTCACGAAATGTGAACATTTCGCAACTACTTACATGAAGTAAATTCGAAGTTTTAAAACAACCGCCATTATGGATGCGAAGCGGTCAAAGCTTAGTGCTTTGTTCTTTCTCATATCACTTGATGAAACAACTTTGCAGCTGTAAAACTCAATGAAACTGTTGGAAAAATAATTTGAAAGGCCTCAAAGATAAGGTATGTGGTTTTTAACAAATAACATCGATTCACATTCCATTGAGTGCGCCGTTATAATGTTTATAAACATGAGGGTACTGAGACTGCGCAGTACGGACTGGAAATCATCTTTAATGTCACTATCGCTAGACTCAATAACACGAGTTTGGTTTCCTTCCATGTTAAATAGAGGAAAGCATATTAGCCAATCACCTGAGGAAAGAAAAGTTGAAATTCTTGTGCTGACTATGTTTCTCCTCGACGGAAACAATCGTAGGACAAATATCGAAGTAGGCGGGGGTTATTGCGTGATAACCGTTCGGTGATTTACACCACGTGACGTTAAGTAGCCATTAAAATCACTCGAAAATTAATGGGTGGGTTATAACAGCCGACATACCAGCAAGCCAGAAAGGGGTTTATTTATTTTATAACCCTCTTATTAATTTTCATTTCGCAATTAAAGCGCTTGGTAAAAAAGCTAGTGGTGATCTGATGGCGAATGCACGTGATTGACGTAAGGGAGCAAGTATATTTGATTGGTGAACTAGGTTTATTTCCACTGTGATTGGACCAAAACTTGACAAGCTGTCATGTGAAATTAACTCTAGTAACGCCCCTTACATAAAAAAACTCGAAAATTCGGCGCTTTTGGTTCATATTTTTTGACGTACTCAGTGTCAGAAACTTGACTAGAAAGAAATGTGTTTCAGTCTCAGAAATTACATCCGTGAAACACAGAATGTGTAAAATCTGGAGCACTTGAAGGATTTACGTTGAAGGTGGACTGATTTTTCGTCGCTCTCTCGCTTAAACACGAAGTGATCCTATATAACGAGGCTGAGGTGTTCAGCCTGTCAATCACAGATGCCAACGGACGACCGATGATCCCATTTGATTGGCTTAATCACTCAGCTCCAGTTTTAGCGGGTTGCCACAAAATTCTAGAGAGCGATAAGAGGAGAAGAGTTAAATGTATTTACATTCGGCGGAGCTGAACTGTAAGTGTAGGCGACAAAGAATGTAAATATTTTCCTGTTGGCATGAAATACTCGCGTGCCGCTATGGCATTAAGTTATTCTATTGTTGTAACCATATATAAGGTTTGACAGGTTGTAATGTATTCATCTCAGCTCTCGAACTTTCAAATTTTAATTTCATTTCATCTCAGTGTATGTCTGGTAATCTTACATCACCTCTAGCCCCCAGATGTTAGTGCGCCTGCATTTGGTTGTGGAATACGTTCCCATTTTTCCCACTGGGTTTTTGGGTTTTCGTATCAGGCGGTTGCACAAGCTTTATGGCCTGAGTGGTATTTACTTACAGGTGTTGTTGTCTTATTTGAGCTTTGTAACGATACTCGGACGGCATTAAACACTCAGGCTCACAGTTCGAGCTGCACACCCATTCCTGTGTACGAGTCATGAATATAAATAGGAACAAAGAAAATTGACTTTTTTGATTTCAACTTCATTATTTTGTTCAGTCCTCC
>JAHPZR010022340.1:0-10563 GCA_019787425.1 Platygyra sinensis
AACGCCGTAATTGTTTCAAGAATTTTAAAGGACTTGATGGTACACTCTTTTTTTATAAAAATATATTTTATAAGAATATCGAGGCTCAAATTTGCGAAATTTTAAGAATATTTTAAGAATAAAGCCGAGGCTGATATTTTGAAAAGGATAGATATAATTTTGTGTTGAAACATCTGTAGATACAATACAATTTTATGTTTTTAACTTAACCGTGTAAAATTATTCCTTTCTCTGAACGGCGAAACTAGCCAACAAAACGAAAAAACCTGCATTCGACGACACATGACAACGCGATTCCGATCTAGATACCAAACACTTGTAATTGATACCCCAATAAATTCTAAAACGGAAATGTCCTAAGCTATAATTTAAGAATAATACAAGAATATTTTCAGCCTAAAATCGACAGAAAAATAAGAATATTCAGCCTGGGCCGGAAAAACAACATTCTTAAAAAAAAAAGATTGTAATTTTATAAGCGTAAAGCCTTTATTTTCGCGATCCGACAGATAAATAAACATAAATTAAATATAGACCGAGGTTTGTTATTTAATTTCATCTCCAAAATGCTCAACGTAATCGTTGTACTGATTTATACTAAGTATCATATAATCCATCAAACATTTTTGCATGCGTTCGATTGGTCTAAACCAACACGCCAAGTGACTGAATATTCTCTACTAAAACTAGGGAGTAATTGAAAGATGTGCGAGTTGCGAAAAATATTTGAAGGATAATAAACACAACAGCCTCCATTTGGGGCGAAAATATGCACAGATGTTTGTCCTTGGACATTATGAGTTCCTCGAAGCTCGCTCCTCGGAACAGATAATGATAACGGACAAATATCCGTGCATGTTTTCGCTCCAAATGGAGGCTTTTGTTAATAAAATTATCATTTTTTACATGTGACTTTGGTCACGTGAAAAAGAGATATATGTGGGTCTTCGCTACATTCCTGCTCTCTTAACGTGAGATTCCTGTGAAGGGCGATTCTGGAAATTCTCGGGTTAAAACCAATTTTGTTTATGAAAGACAGGCATAAAACGTTGAATTTTGCTATCAGTGATTTTGGCAATCACACTGTTAGATTAAAGATCACAATAGGGCGTTTCATTGTCAAGCAATATAAAAATTAAATCAAAAACCATTCAGTGGATCAAAGTCAAGAAATTGTGATATTAAAGAAGAAATTGTGATATTAAAGAAGAAATTGAAGAAGGCAGTTCTCTAAGTTTATAACACGAGCCTCACGCTACAGGCGTACTTGCGTCAATGGGGGCAAATGGACAAATCACCCGGAGCCGAGAGATTATGATCATTACCCGGAATCGGAACTGATCCTCCCCGGCTAACATGTTTTTCTATTTCTCTGGTATCAGTATCATTTCTATCCATGAATGCATTGAGGTATTAACAACGTAAACGTTCCTGAGATGGAATTCAAACCTGCGTGGCAATCTGTTTTGGTAAAGAGTCATAAATACTGAAGTCCCAAAAACTAAATGCAGCCCTAAGGTCATAAAGGTCTCAATGACCCGATTAAAAACTATCAAATAAAAAAGGCGTGCACTTTTGGAAAAAATGACTCAAAGAAATAAATCACAAGAATTAATTGTCAATAACGGTCAGATCGGGGCAGATACTAAAAAGATACGGGAGTGAATATGTACTCCTGTTTACTTTATCCAGCGTTACACTTGCATTTTACATTTGTTTGGTTTAGCAGTGGATTTCTCCGCGCTTGGCAGGCGAAAAGGGCTTTTTGATTTTAACAGTACTGGTGCAAACTAATATTCTTGGCTAGAATGCCATGATGGGAAATCACAGCTTCACTATTTGTTCCGAAGTCGCTGTGGCCTTATGAAGGGTATCGAATACTCCCATTTATTTTAAAGGTGCACTCAAAATTAAGAAGATCTGAATACTCACCTGCTCGTGCTCGCAAAAGTTTTTTAACTACCAGGCTCGCATGCTCGGATTTTTCTTAAAATGTGCTCGATTCTCGTATGGAAAAACTGGAAAACGTTGAGAAGCATGAACGCGCTACGAAGTCCATGAAGTAAACACGAAAGACAGTGCCAGTTTTATCAGGATTTCCAAACACCGAGAAGGAGGTGGAGAAGAGAGTTGAAAATACGACGCGTAGCTCAGATTCGACGAAATTCGAGGTGTTTGGATAGCCGATGATACACTTTCTCGAGTATTTGTGGCAAGTGAAGAAATCATTCAAATTGAATTTGGGGTGTATATTATCTCACTGTCTTAGCATATACTACAACAACTATTCACCTCAGTGTTGGTGGCCAGCGGTGAATAGTAAGCTAGGAAGCCAACAGAACAATAAGGTAGCGCCAGCTAGGGTCACGTGCAGAGCCACCATGGCCCCTGGACCTGAAAAGCCTGACATGAACCGTTAACTGATTGGCCAACAGGGGCTACGTATGGCAATCAGCCTATAAAGCTCGATCAAACCCCTACCCGCAGAAACCGAAATATCTTCAACTTTACCCTAGGATGTAATAGGCGACTTTCCAGAAGACAATTACGATATCTCGTTGTAAGTACACTGGATCTCCTGTTCTAAGTGGAAATAGAAATGAAACTGCCAGTCGAGATCTCGCGTTAGAATTTATAGATATCGCGGCAACTGATAGAAAAAAAAAATCCCGATCGAAAAGGGAAAACGAAAATAATAATACAGCTGACATAAAACAATTCTAAGACAGACGTTTACGAGAGCTGTAGTGACGCTAATACCGATAAAGACTTGTCATCAGATGCTATTATCTGTTAGATTTTTTAATGCAGATATATATATCTGAACCAACAACACAATAAGATAGATACCTTGATAAAAATCTTTGCCTCGCCCTTTTATCCCAGTTACATCTATCATGGGACCAGATCTGTTTGAACTGCGGCTATGATATGATTGCCGTATCGCGGTTAAAAAAGAAAAAAAAAAGAAAATACACACACACAGTGAAATTAAAGCTAAAAAAACATTCAGGCTTGAACTTAATTCGAACCCATGACGTATATGACCTCTGCGATACCGGCGCAGCGCTCAACAAACTGAGCTATCAAGCCAACAGTGAGCCAGACACGTTGCGAAGAGCAGATCTTTCGTCTAATCGGAGTGCCTTGATGTTGAGGAACGATATAGTAATTTCGTTTATGCATACACATTATATGTCAACATGATCCAAATTTACTCACCTAAAAGCCGTCAACATATGTTGCTGTTTAGCATTTAGTTGCCGTGTAAACGGTGCCACTACCGGTATTTTGCTTTTTCTGTCGAAGCAGTTCTGCTTTCTGTTATGCGAATGACATCCTCTGTCCTGTTTGTCGGTGAAAAGCAAGACATTTTATCACGAATGCAATTGGCCGGTTTAATGTCAACAGGCCAAAGAAGGCGACATCACAGATGTCTCGTGTATTGAGTGACTTTTCCTGAAGCTGTCAAAAAGACGTCGCACCTCGCTATTGTTCTCAGCCACAAGCCGTGTTATTTAATACCAATGCACTTAGTGCACAAATGTGATCCGGCTCGCCTCTGACCGAGCGCGTAGTGAATGTTCAGTTGTCAGTTCATTACAAGTTCCTTCGGATTTGCCTTGTCCCGTTAGCTAAGCTTTAGCCACCTTCTTCTAAGACGAACTATGAAGCTACTTCTACAAGACAAGGAGCTATGGCAGAAGTTCAACGAGCATCAGACGGAAATGATGATTACGAATTCTGGAAGGTATGTACGCTGTTTATCTCGGTTCATTTGATTATTCCCGCCTTTGTGCTCTTCGCATCAGAAACGACATCAGTCCCTACTTCTAGCCTCGCTGAACTTTCTATGTCGGTGTTTTACAAAGTCGCTTACTTATGCGCAACCGATTACGCGTTCACGAGGCTTAACATACTTTCCGTTGCGTTTGGTGACTTTGGTGTTTTGCCTTGGTGATCAGTCTGCGAAACGCATTATGACATTATTGGCTTCGCTTTGACAAGCGCTTGCCTCGGCGTGAAATTAAAATAACAGAACTGTGATCCGTCTGGAGTGAAGAAGAAAAGTCGCGAACTTCATCTTGGACCATTTTATTTTATAGTCTTCCACCACACTCTTTTTGTATTTTATCCGCTTTAGTGAGATTCTTGAGCGCTCAGCTCCAAAAAACACGTATACACGGTTGTGAGGTGAAAGAAGTAACCAGTGTTTTTATCACTTCCTACTTGTCAATCATTCTGACATCTGTGAAAGACATTAATCACAACAGCTCCTTCGAGCCATATAGAGAAGCATTTCCTCAGACTAGAATTCGCTCACACCTATGCTTTTTGTCTGTAACAACATTTTTTAATTCTAAATTTCAAAATAAAACGTGCAAATTGCATAGCACTTTCAGAAGATTAACCACTCGTATAGCATACGCACACAGTCAAGGTAATTCAATTAGCAGTAGATGTTTCACAGAGGCCGGTTTCATGGTTTTGATGACTTGATAACAGACGTACACCATCTGTGGAGCTGAGATCTAAAATAGGATGTTGATGGAAACGATGATAAATGATTAAAAGCGGCACCAGGCTATTTTTACATCAGGCAACACGCAAATCCAAGATTATCAGTGTTTTGTTTTTTATCTATCTCTTGTAATTTTGTTTTCAATTTAGCTTTAAAATTTTTGGTTTCCACGTTTCCCTTCTTTTTCATTAAAAGCCCGACGAAAAGCGACACAAAATGCACTCTCGTAGTATTGATGAGACCATTCCTAATTTCCCCGAATTCCAGGGCAAATGGCCGCAAAGTTTTGACCTATATTCGGACCAAAATATTTTTGCTCCTTGTTAACATCGTGGACTAAGATAGGAAGATAAATGCTTATTCGTTTATTTCTCGATGAATTCACTTTGTGATAAGCGCGACGTTTTGGCTATATTTAGAGACTTTTAGATCCACGCTTACTACAAACGGCGAACGGTTTGGAGCCACGTGACCAGACCCAGACGTTACGTTTGCGGTTTTCAACTCGCGTTTTGAACGTCAAGAGGTAGCTTTTCACCTAAGTCATTAGGTTTATTGCCTCGAATTTTATTTTATGCCAACGGGCGGTACAAATGCTAAAATCGAATAAAGTAACCCTTTCTGTGTAAATAAGATATTACCTAGCCTTTTCTTTTTCTTTGTAGAAAGGCACTACTGACCCAAACAGGAAATCCAATATGGCGGCCGCATAAGTTGAATGTGTGCATTTTTACACTCAATTTCTTAGAAAGCTATACATGCTAGAAAATATTATAGTTTTGCCAATTGGTTTTGGCGTAATTTTAGCTCTAATTTACTCCATTCTAAATCGACTATCAACGTCCGAACGGCTCTAGAACGGCGGCCGGCAAACGTGGGGGGAGGGGGGGGGGGGGGGGGTGAGGGGAGGAAGGGGATTCTTATACAAAAAAGACGGGAGTGCTTGCCGTATCTTTTAGGGGTTAACAGCGCGGCTTTGTCCCCACTCGAGCCTTTGCATTATCTATTAGGGTTTATATAATAACGCAAGTTATTCTCGCATTTTGATTGGTTATCGCCTATGATCTATTAGAGGACAGATGCTCGATTGACGTCGTCATTACAAAAGTTTTTCCCTCTGCCGTTTTAAAATGGCGGAAAGTTTTGAGAATTAGGATAATATTTTACGTGACTGGGCAAACGATAAGGGACAAAAACGTCTTGCCGAGGCATTGAACAGGTTCGAGAAGCCAGAAGAAGAAAGATACAGCCGTTTCTTTTAGAAAATGATCCAGAAAAAATACTCGAGCACTCTCAGTCGGCAGTCGAGCAAGACTAAACCAAGCACAAAATTGGTGTTGTTAGGCCGCGAACCATTGCTTTATCTCAAATTTAACAAACACAATAAACAAAATGTTTCTGAGATTAATTTTTTAGCATTTTCAACTTTTCCCAGTGTCAAAAAAACTGTTGACACACTGCCGGATTGATGTCAGAAGTGACACATCAAAACATCAATTCTTAAAATCAGACACATAACCTTGCTTTCCGATGCGAATGTTGCTGTCCGTTTCAGGACACAGCAGCGAGTTAAGTATAGCTAACCACAGCTCACAGCCGACAGTAACGCAGCTAAAATGTGTCTCCGACACTATATCAAACTGATTTGAGAATCACCAACCACAGAAGACAAAAATCTCTACCGTCATTTACGCTCCTTTCATTCAAAACTCGAATCAAATGGCCTCTAGGTTGACCGCAACCACAAGTTTTCTGAGGGTATTTTTTCAACTCCTGTAATTTTCAAGGCAACGTCCAAGCTTTTCGGCTCACAGGGCTGCTCTGATGACAAAAACTGACTTGATTTTTCCAGCATTTTCGTCAAGATTTTTAAATTCGCAGTTCAATTTTGCTTTCGCTGTAGGTTTTTATTCCACGAGCAACGCTCCAGTCAGGTTTGACAGAGGCGTGATTTTTCTCGACCTATCACAATTCTTTGTAGTCCGGTCCCTGAACTCTCCTTTCTTCCCGCCCCATATAGGGGCTGAACCCGGGCGGGCGAAAGAAGAGTCCAGGATAACTTGCATGCGCATAATCAGAACAAACCAATCAAAAATAACTAGGTCCCAACCACGCCGCTCGCGTCAATGCGTCGCGCAATGCTTTTTTCAGCTCGCGCTCTGAAAGAAAACATTTTCTTTGACGTTGATATTGTCGTAAAAAACATAAAAACGTAAAAATCGAAATATGGTTTATCGTGGTCTGTACTCTTATCGACAACGAGTACGCATCATTACTCTTTTCCCAAACATTTTTTTTCCTATTGTTTTCGTATGTTGAGCGATTTTGCAAAAGTTTTTGAAAGGAAAGTCTGACGCGTACAAGTAGCTCATTTGCATAATGTAGCGCGTGCACTTTCAAATCCGAGTCGCTGTTTTCAATTGTCAACAAATCTTGGCAAAGATTTCTTTCGTTATCTTTGATATTGTGATAAAAAAAAACAACAAATCGCATGTGGTTTAGCGTGGCACTGGTGAAATTCCACTGATTTGGAATTAATTGACATGTTTTTAATCAATCTGAATGGAGAAATTGTTGCTTGTATATTATCATTCAGAAAATTGCGCCACAAGCCAAATCTGGAAAGTACTTCCAAATATGGTTTTTCCCCCGATTTGGGGGGAAAAAATGGCGGCGTTCTGAGCATGCGCATGCAAGTTATCCTGGACTCTTCTTTCGCCCGCGCGGGTTCAGCCCCTATATGGGGCGGGAAGAAAGGAGAGTTCAGGGAGTGGACTAAATTCTTTGCTACGCCATAGTAACCAATGAAATTGCTTCATTTTGTATAGATAATAGATCACGTCAAATGGCTTTTTTTCGTCTTCGCCAAAGTGGGCAAAGGCGGGGCAAAGGCCGTCGTTATGTTGAAATCTTTGGAAATAAAAAAGGCTTTTCGTTATTTATATAAAACAAATAGATTCCATGTTGCCGTGCGTCTGTTCAGTAATAGATCACAGAAGACGCCAAAATGTGATAAGAACATCAGTGACACACTCGGCTACGCCTCGTGTTCCACTTTTTTGTTCTTACCACATTTTGACGTTATCTGTGATCTATTACTTAACAGACGCACGCCAACATGGAATCTATTTATTTCCGGAAATCAGAAGCCCATCACTAGGAGCCTTCAACTACCCCATATTCCTGTCACGGCGTTTTCACAGACCAATCTATTTTCAGTTGAATTTAACTCGAATTCAGATCCCCACAGGAACCTCAGTGGCCAATTGCAATCCGGCACAAGCACGGACTAATGTTGACATGTCGGCATGATGTTGACATGTTCACGTGAGGCCGCATTGTTTTATTCCTACCCAAGCGTGTTCTTTAAGACTGGAAATGGCTTATTTCGCGGGAAAAATATCTAAAAATAGACTGGTCTGTAAAAATGCCGTAGTACTGGCTTATTATGGGAGTTGCAGGCTCCTAGTAATGGAGGCTCCTGAGGAGACGAAGTGTTATAATAGAATTCATACCTCTTACGATTTAAAATGGAGCCACACCCACTAAACGGGATCTTGGTGTTCTTTTCAAAATTTCCGATGAGCACCGCACTTAAGTAGACGTTTGCGGTTAAACGTGGTTCTAAAGGTCTCTAATAATTAGTCTTCATTAGGCGATTTACTACTTGCACAATACCATAATGCACCTCTTTTACCCCCCCAAAATTTTGCATACTCATTGTTTGCAATTTCTCCTGGGACATGAACATTTCCCAAGAGTAATCTAAAACAATGCCTATGCAAATTTTTTGGGGGTTAAAGAGGTGTATTATGGATTTGTGCAAGTAGAGAATAAGGTTAATTGTTTATGACCCCTCGGGGGAGGACTCCGTTATAAAAAGAACGGGAGTGCTGATCTGCTACACAGAGGACTTCAAGGTCTTCACTGGAAATGGACGCTAGCGCTTGTGCTTTGTGAAAGAAAGATCACACAAGGTCTTTCAGTGATGGATCTAGAGCTTCGTTTGCCGGCTTGAATACTTTATCCCGAATAATGGAAAACGGCTTTCCTTGAAGGGAACTGTCCAGCTCGGAACGAATTGGCTATCATAGTGTTACGACTGTATTCAACAGGGTTGACAGCTCTGCCATGTTTTCAAGTGTGACCGCTGGGATTTTTCTCTCATTTTAATTATTAATCACAAGGATTAATTCTCTATTTTATAAAATGCCTCGGTTTAAATTTGCGTAGGACTAAATTTCAAAAGTCTTCCCGCGACTTTCTTCATGCTCAAAGACTTTGACAGCACATTTTGGTGACTTTTGTACTTTCCGGCACAGCACTGGTCGTCAGCTTTTTTAAAGCTGATTTCCAGTCCGTACTGCGCACTCTCGAGAGTTTGTTTACGTTTTTTGTTTTGTTTCATGCAAGACGTCACGAAATGTGAACATTTCGCAACTACTTACATGAAGTAAATTCGAAGTTTTAAAACAACCGCCATTATGGATGCGAAGCGGTCAAAGCTTAGTGCTTTGTTCTTTCTCATATCACTTGATGAAACAACTTTGCAGCTGTAAAACTCAATGAAACTGTTGGAAAAATAATTTGAAAGGCCTCAAAGATAAGGTATGTGGTTTTTAACAAATAACATCGATTCACATTCCATTGAGTGCGCCGTTATAATGTTTATAAACATGAGGGTACTGAGACTGCGCAGTACGGACTGGAAATCATCTTTAATGTCACTATCGCTAGACTCAATAACACGAGTTTGGTTTCCTTCCATGTTAAATAGAGGAAAGCATATTAGCCAATCACCTGAGGAAAGAAAAGTTGAAATTCTTGTGCTGACTATGTTTCTCCTCGACGGAAACAATCGTAGGACAAATATCGAAGTAGGCGGGGGTTATTGCGTGATAACCGTTCGGTGATTTACACCACGTGACGTTAAGTAGCCATTAAAATCACTCGAAAATTAATGGGTGGGTTATAACAGCCGACATACCAGCAAGCCAGAAAGGGGTTTATTTATTTTATAACCCTCTTATTAATTTTCATTTCGCAATTAAAGCGCTTGGTAAAAAAAGCTAGTGGTGATCTGATGGCGAATGCACGTGATTGACGTAAGGGAGCAAGTATATTTGATTGGTGAAACTAGGTTTATTTCCACTGTGATGGACCAAAACTTGACAAGCTGTCATGTGAAATTAACTCTAGTAAACGCCCCTTACATAAAAAAACTCGAAAATTCGGCGCTTTTGGTTCATATTTTTTGACGTACTCAGTGTCAGAAACTTGACTAGAAAGAAATGTGTTTCAGTCTCAGAAATTACATCCGTGAAACACAGAATGTGTAAAATCTGGAGCACTTGAAGGATTTACGTTGAAGGTGGACTGATTTTTCGTCGCTCTCTCGCTTAAACACGAAGTGATCCTATATAACGAGGCTGAGGTGTTCAGCCTGTCAATCACAGATGCCAACGGACGACCGATGATCCCATTTGATTGGCTTAATCACTCAGCTCCAGTTTTAGCGGGTTGCCACAAAATTCTAGAGAGCGATAAGAGGAGAAGAGTTAAATGTATTTACATTCGGCGGAGCTGAACTGTAAGTGTAGGCGACAAAGAATGTAAATATTTCCTGTTGGCATGAAATACTCGCGTGCCGCTATGGCATTAAGTTATTCTATTGTTGTAACCATATATAAGGTTTGACAGGTTGTAATGTATTCATCTCAGCTCTCGAACTTTCAAATTTTAATTTCATTTCATCTCAGTGTATGTCTGGTAATCTTACATCACCTCTAGCCCCAGATGTTAGTGCGCCTGCATTTGGTTGTGGAATACGTTCCCATTTTCCCACTGGGTTTTTGGGTTTTCGTATCAGGCGGTTGCACAAGCTTTATGGCCTGAGTGGTTATTTACTTACAGGTGTTGTTGTCTTATTTGAGCTTTGTAACGATACTCGGACGGCATTAAACACTCAGGCTCACAGTTCGAGCTGCACACCCATTCCTGTGTACGAGTCATGAATATAAATAGGAACAAAGAAAATTGAC
>JAHPZR010022341.1:0-14056 GCA_019787425.1 Platygyra sinensis
TCTAATAATAGTCTTCATTAGGCGATTTACTACTTGCACAATACCATAATGCACCTCTTTTACCCCCCCAAAATTTTGCATACTCATTGTTTGCAATTTCTCCTGGGACATGAACATTTCCCAAGAGTAATCTAAAACAATGCCTATGCAAATTTTTTTGGGGTTAAAGAGGTGTATTATGGGATTTGTGCAAGTAGAGAATAAGGTTAATTGTTTATGACCCCTCGGGGGAGGACTCCGTTATAAAAAGAACGGGAGTGCTGATCTGCTACACAGAGGACTTCAAGGTCTTCACTGGAAATTGGACGCTAGCGCTTGTGCTTTGTGAAAGAAAGATCACACAAGGTCTTTCAGTGATGGATCTAGAGCTTCGTTTGCCGGCTTGAATACTTTATCCCGAATAATGGAAAACGGCTTTCCTTGAAGGGAACTGTCCAGCTCGGAACGAATTGGCTATCATAGTGTTACGACTGTATTCAACAGGGTTGACAGCTCTGCCATGTTTTCAAGTGTGACCGCTGGGATTTTTCTCTCATTTTAATTATTAATCACAAGGATTAATTCTCTATTTTATAAAATGCCTCGGTTTAAATTTGCGTAGGACTAAATTTCAAAAGTCTTCCCGCGACTTTCTTCATGCTCAAAGACTTTGACAGCACATTTTGGTGACTTTTTGTACTTTCCGGCACAGCACTGGTCGTCAGCTTTTTAAAGCTGATTTCCAGTCCGTACTGCGCACTCTCGAGAGTTTGTTTACGTTTTTTGTTTTGTTTCATGCAAGACGTCACGAAATGTGAACATTTCGCAACTACTTACATGAAGTAAATTCGAAGTTTTAAAACAACCGCCATTATGGATGCGAAGCGGTCAAAGCTTAGTGCTTTGTTCTTTCTCATATCACTTGATGAAACAACTTTGCAGCTGTAAAACTCAATGAAACTGTTGGAAAAATAATTTGAAAGGCCTCAAAGATAAGGTATGTGGTTTTTAACAAATAACATCGATTCACATTCCATTGAGTGCGCCGTTATAATGTTTATAAACATGAGGGTACTGAGACTGCGCAGTACGGACTGGAAATCATCTTTAATGTCACTATCGCTAGACTCAATAACACGAGTTTGGTTTCCTTCCATGTTAAATAGAGGAAAGCATATTAGCCAATCACCTGAGGAAAGAAAAGTTGAAATTCTTGTGCTGACTATGTTTCTCCTCGACGGAAACAATCGTAGGACAAATATCGAAGTAGGCGGGGGTTATTGCGTGATAACCGTTCGGTGATTTACACCACGTGACGTTAAGTAGCCATTAAAATCACTCGAAAATTAATGGGTGGGTTATAACAGCCGACATACCAGCAAGCCAGAAAGGGGTTTATTTATTTTATAACCCTCTTATTAATTTTCATTTCGCAATTAAAGCGCTTGGTAAAAAAGCTAGTGGTGATCTGATGGCGAATGCACGTGATTGACGTAAGGGAGCAAGTATATTTGATTGGTGAACTAGGTTTATTTCCACTGTGATTGGACCAAAACTTGACAAGCTGTCATGTGAAATTAACTCTAGTAACGCCCCTTACATAAAAAAACTCGAAAATTCGGCGCTTTTGGTTCATATTTTTTGACGTACTCAGTGTCAGAAACTTGACTAGAAAGAAATGTGTTTCAGTCTCAGAAATTACATCCGTGAAACACAGAATGTGTAAAATCTGGAGCACTTGAAGGATTTACGTTGAAGGTGGACTGATTTTTCGTCGCTCTCTCGCTTAAACACGAAGTGATCCTATATAACGAGGCTGAGGTGTTCAGCCTGTCAATCACAGATGCCAACGGACGACCGATGATCCCATTTGATTGGCTTAATCACTCAGCTCCAGTTTTAGCGGGTTGCCACAAAATTCTAGAGAGCGATAAGAGGAGAAGAGTTAAATGTATTTACATTCGGCGGAGCTGAACTGTAAGTGTAGGCGACAAAGAATGTAAATATTTTCCTGTTGGCATGAAATACTCGCGTGCCGCTATGGCATTAAGTTATTCTATTGTTGTAACCATATATAAGGTTTGACAGGTTGTAATGTATTCATCTCAGCTCTCGAACTTTCAAATTTTAATTTCATTTCATCTCAGTGTATGTCTGGTAATCTTACATCACCTCTAGCCCCCAGATGTTAGTGCGCCTGCATTTGGTTGTGGAATACGTTCCCATTTTTCCCACTGGGTTTTTGGGTTTTCGTATCAGGCGGTTGCACAAGCTTTATGGCCTGAGTGGTATTTACTTACAGGTGTTGTTGTCTTATTTGAGCTTTGTAACGATACTCGGACGGCATTAAACACTCAGGCTCACAGTTCGAGCTGCACACCCATTCCTGTGTACGAGTCATGAATATAAATAGGAACAAAGAAAATTGACTTTTTTGATTTCAACTTCATTATTTTGTTCAGTCCTCCATTTGCGAAAGCCTATCGCATGAATTCAAGCTGTTCACTCAAACGTATAAAATGACGTGTCTAGTTTTTTTTTTATGCCAGTGTCTGCTCCTTCGAGGAGTAAGGCGGTTGAGAAATAAGTTTGGAAACTAAAACCCGTAAAAAAAAGAACAGATAAGCAAACTGCGAAGGTAATATATTATATCTACGGTAACGTGGCTATTCGTCAGCCAGCTATCTAATAAAAGAGATTCCATAAGGTGAACATTTGAATTACCTCTTTCACCTGAGCCAACCTCTCTACAAAAAGCTCCCTTTGGCCTTCACAGAGTCCATCGAGCAGCACCCCAAAGTGATTCTATCGTGAGATAAACGATAATTATTTATTCACAAAACGTCAATCTTGTAAAACTTGTTTTGCTTCATTATGTAGGCGTATGTGCCCATTAATGTCAATAGCGTTTGAAGACCTCAAGCCCAGACGATCCTACGCTGTGATGGTAGACTTCGTCTTGATGGATGCATTTAAATACAGCTACAATGGGACTTGTAATCGCTGGGAGGCAAACACTTCCCTTTTACCTGAGGAAAACTGGCCGAGACTTTACGTTCACCCGAGCACGCCAGCGACGGGGGCGTCTCTCATGCAGAATGCGCTCACCTTCAAAACGCTGAAGTTAACAAACTGCCCGGTGACGGCGGCAGACTCAACCCAGGCAAGCAATCAAATGTGGTTAAGGTAGTTTATAAACACCATCGTTGAGTCTGCTTTCCAGTTTAGTTGGAATTACAAGCAAGTTGCATGACGAATTACTGAGCATATAACAACAGACAGATGTGATGTTGGATTATAGTAAAGATGGTGTAACTGATCACTTTTATTAGTAATAATCCAGAAATAGTTTAGACATTTTAAACTAATATTAATTGAAATATTACTGTGAATTCATTTTTCAATTTACTTTTATTTTTGTTTTATGTTGTTGACAACAGTATTTTAGGGGTAGTAAAAATAGGGGTCCATGGACCCGGTCCATGTTTTGATGGCCCGGTCTATGGACCTGGTCCACGAAGGGGGGTCCATGTTTTGTAATTCCCCGTAACTGATCAAATTTTTTCCCTTTAAAACCAGTCATGGGAATTTATGGTACAAACATTTCCTGGGAAATTTTCCCGAAAATCCGTAAATTGTTGAATTTCTGAAAATGAACCATTCAACGGAAATTACCGGGAATTCCGGGAGGAAGTTCTAGAAACGGAAAGTTCTCGGTAAAAAATTACCGTACATTGTGGTATACATGCACAACAACCATGATTTTGCTTCCCTCCTCTTGCTCATCCAGTAAGTCTATTTCTCTCTTAGGCAATTCTGTTGAGTACAATGCGTCGTTACATTCCTCGCATTCAAGTGGTTGAAAGTGCTGATGGAGTTAGTTTTGACTACAACTTGAGGAAGGAGTTTTATTTCCCCGAGACGGAGTTCATGGCCGTTTCACAATACAGAAATAAGCAGGTACAGTACTTCTTATAACTGGTATGGTATAAGTAAGGGTACTTAGTTCTGAAAAGGACTGTTGTTGGTGACTGCCGTTTCGACAACCTGAGCGGAAGTTACCATAGAATTCTAAGAGTTACGGCCCGTTTCTTTCGGATTTAGTATTTTCGGTTTTTAGTAGGCAAAACGTGCCGCTAGTCGCGTAGCCGTTACTTTCAGATGGTTAAAAGCTGCTGCCAGACAAATACAGCTTATAAATCATAGTTTCAAAAATGTTTTTAGTTAAGTTCGAAATAAAATCACAAATAACCCTTCGCAATGATAAGTGAAATTGTAACTTGGATAAAGTGAAATAAATGAAGAAGAGTTCTCAAGTCGAATTACTCAGAAAATAAATTTTCTGAGTTCCCCAACGGGAGTCGAACCCATGACCTTCCAGAAATATCGGTTCGACGCTCTAACCACTGAGCTATGGAGGACTCATGGCGTGTTCGCAATGTTCAGTACTGCAGTCATATAGAGCCAGGCGAATTCATTCTCATTGAGCATAAGGTCAGGGAGTTTCTCTTTTAGTGACTTCTTTAAACTGAATGTGGAAGACCTTGTTTCTGGTAAAAAATAATAATGAAAGCAAGGAACCTCCAGTCCTTCTCCTTGGACCCATGTTCCCTCTGGGGCACTTCTGGATTGTCCAGTGATCTGTTATTTGACAGTGATGTTATTTTATTGTTGTCGACTGGCAATCTTCAAAGGGCCTGGCTCTTCTTCCTGGTGGGCCTTGCTTTTTGTGATCGGCGAGATCTCGGAAACCGAGCTGAAAATTTCCCATATGAACACTTCAGCACAGGTATAACCGGGACGAAACAGCGGCCAAAATGGCATAATTTTTGTCTCGTATGTATTGTCTGTATTTCCACTTTAGGAGTATGCGAATCAGCTTTAATAGTAAAGTTTCGAAACAGGTGGCTACATTCGATTTTACAGGTTGTAGAATTTCGGTAAAATTGGCTCATTCGGCCGATAGACCTTTTTGGAGTTGTTTATGTTGTTGTGATTTTATTAGGTCCCAAAGTCGAAACCAGGTTTAAGAACCTGGTGGTATGTCCTCGACATCATTTGATTTTCTTTTCTTCTGTTACCTGTCTACTTAACAATGTCATTATGTAACGGAAAATTAGAGAGTGATTACAAATAGGGTAAAGGGAAAAGGCCCTGGGAACGAGGTTGAGACAAACAAGAAGTTCCCACGAACTAGAATGGGGTAATATTTACCCTGAGAGAGGATGAAAGGTTAAAGTCAAAGGTTAATAACCTCTTTAGGCGTTATTTCCAAGGTTGTGTTTACGTGTATGTTTTTGTAAAAAATGAGAATACATTTCAAAACCGCTGCACGTCACGAGATTGGCGTTTCCTTGAACCTCCTGGGGTTCTGGAAAACGAAAGTGATCTAAAAATAACTTGAGAGGAATTACCTTGAAATAAGGTCAATATAAAGATTAGCTCTTTTACTCTTTATCCACTCTTGTTGACACATATTTAACAATCATTCGTTCTCAACTCCTGATTTGAGTCTATGAGGTGATACTTCGATGAGGCCGCTTTAACAAAATCTCACGGACTGAATTGTCATTGGACAATCCACCGTAAGGAAAAAGATGGCGACTGGTACATTTACCTATAATGCTTTGAGCACGAAAACTTGAAAAGAGCGTATAAAAACACAAAGAAAAATTGTCAGTCGTTCAAACTCGACAAGAGCAATGCTGTTCGTATAGGAACGACTGCCGTTAAACCGTATCTTCCTATATGCCCATTAGGCTTAGTTTGGTTCGCAAGGTACTGTGGTAAAATCGACAGCCGCCATCTTTTTTCTTACGGTGGATTGCGATTGTTTACGCGCGCTCACCCGGTTTTTTTTTTTTTCAATAACTCGAAGTTTTTAAAGTCAAATTAAGGTTAATTAACCTATTTTAGTCTTCTCAGGAATTTAATCACCCATTTACATCTAAACGTTTCTCTAGGAAAAAAGAAAACCGCCGCATCCCGTAGATGACCGACAGCCACTGCACTATAATGGTTGAAAGTGTGCGAGTGGCTTAGCCCATCAGATTGCGTCATTTGTACTAGTACACTAGTTTAATTCCACTTAACTGTATACAGTCAGCCCTCTTAATTTATCTCTACGCGCCATGTGTAATGATATCATGTTTTATACCTGGCTGACTAGCTGAATTTTCGCGTGTTCCATTCACTTGTCGTTCGTCGCAATTGAAGCTTTCTCCAGGTGAGTGTTCATCGGCGAGCTCATTCGAAGAGGAGTTATTTTCCTCGTCTGGTTCGCCACTGTTGACAAGAAAGTCCTCCGGTCTTGAACAGTTTGATGGTAGACCATATTCTGGAGTTTTCCAATAATCACAAGCGGTCATGGTTTCTATACGACGCCTATTGACGTAGAAACAAACGTTATCACAGTGTATATGACAGATATCTTTTATTGGCTTGAATCAGCGTGATGAACAATCAAGGAAAAAAATTGGATGTTGATTTAACTTCCCGTTGGGCCAACAACGGCGATGAGTCCGCTGACCGACATGTCAAACCGGGAAGGTAGGGTGACATATATTTCCGTAAATTTTTACATATGTTAAAGAAATGATTTATAATCGTAGTTAATCACACAACTTAAGTAGTTGTGAAGTTAAAGCCTGAAAAAAATCTGCCTTGAAAGGGATTCGAACCCATCACCTCTGCGATACCGGTCCAGTGCTCTACCAACTGAGTTATCAAGCCAACTGGGCGCTGACAACTGCTTAAGTGGTGTGCATGACTGCGATGATCAATCATATGTTCACATCATTATCCGAAGTTCAAATATATGAATTTTCATATATTCACTTGTGTTCTTCACCAGCTCCCAGTTGGCTTGATAGCGCAGTTGGTAGAGCACTGCAACGGTATCGCAGTGGTCATGGGTTCCGATCCCGTTCAGGCTAGCTTGAATTTTGTCACGCTTTAATTTTGCAACTGCTTAAGTGTTCATATCATTATCCGCAGTTCAAATATATATGAACTTTCATATATTCACTTGTAATTTTTACAAGTGTAAACCAAAATTGGAACTATATTTCACTTATGCACTTACAATCAATCAATCAATCAATCAATCAAACAATCATTTATTTTAACAAAAATACGAACGTGTATAGATGAGAACTTAAGGACGTTCGCGCTAATTGTTTCTGCGCATCCTTACTGCGCACGCAAATTTACATGCTACGTCATGCATCGAGCGCGCGCGCTAAGTACTAAAATGAACAATGATAGGGGAGATGGCCATTTCTATAGCTTTGATTGGATTTAACGATCTTGCATGTTCGGTGACCCCTATTTTTCTTTCCAGAAACAGATTTTACTCACAATTATCTCCACTTTGTCCAAAAACGAACAAAAAATCAATGTGGGAAGTTAAAAAAATTCAAGATTTCTGCCCGCGGGACATGGAATCCTGTCATCTTGCGGCTGCAAAACGCGTGAAACTATGGTCGCTAAATGCGAACTTGTTCTTTTAGGAATCTCACCAGTTGACTAAATTCGCTTAATAGGTCCATTGAAACCATATTTGGCAGAGAACACTTCCCTCCAAAGCTCTAATTGCAATATTTTAGGACTTGCAGCCACGTTGGTCTTCTTCGTTAACGAAGCCCGATTTACTCAGATTTAGGTGTTTTTCCGGGCTTGTTCTCTTCGAAGCGAAGTCGGTGACCACCCAATTTTTTTTACATTTCTGACATCACTGACTCATCATTTTTCTATGGTAAAATTTTTGGAAAAATATCAATGTTAGAAAATTTTCGCGCGAACGTCCTTAAGTAACTAAAGCTAATGATAAATATTCCATTCCAGCTAATATTCCATTTTAAAACATGATTTCACGGGCTGGCTAGTCCAAAGTCTCAACTTCGCGCCGAGGCTGTGCCCTCCTCCTGTCTCTCATTCTCAAAAACCATAGTACTCAAGAGTTGTTCAAGAAGAAGACACGAAGCATACCTTATCGACAAGTAACTCCCATGAGAAATGTAAACAATCTCAGTTCGTGTTAATGGCTGCACCTGATATACTCAGATAAGTACTCACCGTTTGGCCTTGCCATGCAGTCCATCCCTTCTGAAAGCTTTTGCAAAAGGATTGGCTTCAATCTTTAACTGGGCGATCTAGCAAAATAACAAGTCAAAGAACAAGATTCATCACCCACTTTAAATTATTAAACAGTTTTGACAGGTTTGTCAAAACAGTTTCATCTTCAGGGTAAATATTACCCCATTCTAGTTCGTGGGAACTTCTTGTTTGTCTCAACCTCGTTCCCAGGGCCTTTTCCCTTTACCCTATTTGTAATCACTCTCTAATTTTCCGTTACATAATGACATTGTTAAGTAGACAGGTAACAGAAGAAAAGAAAATCAAATGATGTCGAGGACATACCACCAGGTTCTTAAACCTGGTTTCGACTTTGGGACCTAATAAAATCACAACAACATAAACAACTCCCAAAAAGGTCTATCGGCCGAATGAGCCAATTTTACCGAAATTCTACAACCTGTAAAATCGAATGTAGCCACCTGTTTCGAAACTTTACTATTAAAGCTGATTCGCATACTCCTAAAGTGGAAATACAGACAATACATACGAGACAAAAATTATGCCATTTTGGCCGCTGTTTCGTCCCGGTTATACCTGTGCTGAAGTGTTCATATGGGAAATTTTCAGCTCGGTTTCCGAGATCTCGCCGATCACAAAAAGCAAGGCCCACCAGGAAGAAGAGCCAGGCCCTTTGAAGATTGCCAGTCGACAACAATAAAATAACATCACTGTCAAATAACAGATCACTGGACAATCCAGAAGTGCCCCAGAGGGAACATGGGTCCAAGGAGAAGGACTGGAGGTTCCTTGCTTTCATTATTATTTTTTACCAGAAACAAGGTCTTCCACATTCAGTTTAAAGAAGTCACTAAAAGAGAAACTCCCTGACCTTATGCTCAATGAGAATGAATTCGCCTGGCTCTATATGACTGCAGTACTGAACATTGCGAACACGCCATGAGTCCTCCATAGCTCAGTGGTTAGAGCGTCGAACCGATATTTCTGGAAGGTCATGGGTTCGACTCCCGTTGGGGAACTCAGAAAATTTATTTTCTGAGTAATTCGACTTGAGAACTCTTCTTCATTTATTTCACTTTATCAAGTTACAATTTCACTTATCATTGCGAAGGGTTATTTGTGATTTATTTCGAACTTAACTAAAAACATTTTTGAAACTATGATTTATAAGCTGTATTTGTCTGGCAGCAGCTTTTAACCATCTGAAAGTAACGGCTACGCGACTAGCGGCACGTTTTGCCTACTAAAAACCGAAAATACTAAATCCGAAAGAAACGGGCCGTAACTCTTAGAATTCTATGGTAACTTCCGCTCAGGTTGTCGAAACGGCAGTCACCAACAACAGTCCTTTTCAGAACTAAGTACCCTTACTTATACCATACCAGTTATAAGAAGTACTGTACCTGCTTATTTCTGTATTGTGAAACGGCCATGAACTCCGTCTCGGGGAAATAAAACTCCTTCCTCAAGTTGTAGTCAAAACTAACTCCATCAGCACTTTCAACCACTTGAATGCGAGGAATGTAACGACGCATTGTACTCAACAGAATTGCCTAAGAGAGAAATAGACTTACTGGATGAGCAAGAGGAGGGAAGCAAAATCATGGTTGTTGTGCATGTATACCACAATGTACGGTAATTTTTTACCGAGAACTTTCCGTTTCTAGAACTTCCTCCCGGAATTCCCGGTAATTTCCGTTGAATGGTTCATTTTCAGAAATTCAACAATTTACGGATTTTCGGGAAAATTTCCCAGGAAATGTTTGTACCATAAATTCCCATGACTGGTTTTAAAGGGAAAAAATTTGATCAGTTACGGGAATTACAAAACATGGACCCCCCTTCGTGGACCAGGTCCATAGACCGGGCCATCAAAACATGGACCGGGTCCATGGACCCCTATTTTTACTACCCCTAAAATACTGTTGTCAACAACAATAAAACAAAAATAAAAGTAAATTGAAAAATGAATTCACAGTAATATTTCAATTAATATTAGTTTAAAATGTCTAAACTATTTCTGGATTATTACTAATAAAAGTGATCAGTTACACCATCTTTACTATAATCCAACATCACATCTGTCTGTTGTTATATGCTCAGTAATTCGTCATGCAACTTGCTTGTAATTCCAACTAAACTGGAAAGCAGACTCAACGATGGTGTTTATAAACTACCTTAACCACATTTGATTGCTTGCCTGGGTTGAGTCTGCCGCCGTCACCGGGCAGTTTGTTAACTTCAGCGTTTTGAAGGTGAGCGCATTCTGCATGAGAGACGCCCCCGTCGCTGGCGTGCTCGGGTGAACGTAAAGTCTCGGCCAGTTTTCCTCAGGTAAAAGGGAAGTGTTTGCCTCCCAGCGATTACAAGTCCCATTGTAGCTGTATTTAAATGCATCCATCAAGACGAAGTCTACCATCACAGCGTAGGATCGTCTGGGCTTGAGGTCTTCAAACGCTATTGACATTAATGGGCACATACGCCTACATAATGAAGCAAAACAAGTTTTACAAGATTGACGTTTTGTGAATAAATAATTATCGTTTATCTCACGATAGAATCACTTTGGGGTGCTGCTCGATGGACTCTGTGAAGGCCAAAGGGAGCTTTTTGTAGAGAGGTTGGCTCAGGTGAAAGAGGTAATTCAAATGTTCACCTTATGGAATCTCTTTTATTAGATAGCTGGCTGACGAATAGCCACGTTACCGTAGATATAATATATTACCTTCGCAGTTTGCTTATCTGTTCTTTTTTTTTACGGGTTTTAGTTTCCAAACTTATTTCTCAACCGCCTTACTCCTCGAAGGAGCAGACACTGGCATAAAAAAAAAACTAGACACGTCATTTTATACGTTTGAGTGAACAGCTTGAATTCATGCGATAGGCTTTCGCAAATGGAGGACTGAACAAAATAATGAAGTTGAAATCAAAAAAGTCAATTTTCTTTGTTCCTATTTATATTCATGACTCGTACACAGGAATGGGTGTGCAGCTCGAACTGTGAGCCTGAGTGTTTAATGCCGTCCGAGTATCGTTACAAAGCTCAAATAAGACAACAACACCTGTAAGTAAATACCACTCAGGCCATAAAGCTTGTGCAACCGCCTGATACGAAAACCCAAAAACCCAGTGGGAAAAATGGGAACGTATTCCACAACCAAATGCAGGCGCACTAACATCTGGGGGCTAGAGGTGATGTAAGATTACCAGACATACACTGAGATGAAATGAAATTAAAATTTGAAAGTTCGAGAGCTGAGATGAATACATTACAACCTGTCAAACCTTATATATGGTTACAACAATAGAATAACTTAATGCCATAGCGGCACGCGAGTATTTCATGCCAACAGGAAAATATTTACATTCTTTGTCGCCTACACTTACAGTTCAGCTCCGCCGAATGTAAATACATTTAACTCTTCTCCTCTTATCGCTCTCTAGAATTTTGTGGCAACCCGCTAAAACTGGAGCTGAGTGATTAAGCCAATCAAATGGGATCATCGGTCGTCCGTTGGCATCTGTGATTGACAGGCTGAACACCTCAGCCTCGTTATATAGGATCACTTCGTGTTTAAGCGAGAGAGCGACGAAAAATCAGTCCACCTTCAACGTAAATCCTTCAAGTGCTCCAGATTTTACACATTCTGTGTTTCACGGATGTAATTTCTGAGACTGAAACACATTTCTTTCTAGTCAAGTTTCTGACACTGAGTACGTCAAAAAATATGAACCAAAAGCGCCGAATTTTCGAGTTTTTTTATGTAAGGGGCGTTACTAGAGTTAATTTCACATGACAGCTTGTCAAGTTTTGGTCCAATCACAGTGGAAATAAACCTAGTTCACCAATCAAATATACTTGCTCCCTTACGTCAATCACGTGCATTCGCCATCAGATCACCACTAGCTTTTTTACCAAGCGCTTTAATTGCGAAATGAAAATTAATAAGAGGGTTATAAAATAAATAAACCCCTTTCTGGCTTGCTGGTATGTCGGCTGTTATAACCCACCCATTAATTTTCGAGTGATTTTAATGGCTACTTAACGTCACGTGGTGTAAATCACCGAACGGTTATCACGCAATAACCCCCGCCTACTTCGATATTTGTCCTACGATTGTTTCCGTCGAGGAGAAACATAGTCAGCACAAGAATTTCAACTTTTCTTTCCTCAGGTGATTGGCTAATATGCTTTCCTCTATTTAACATGGAAGGAAACCAAACTCGTGTTATTGAGTCTAGCGATAGTGACATTAAAGATGATTTCCAGTCCGTACTGCGCAGTCTCAGTACCCTCATGTTTATAAACATTATAACGGCGCACTCAATGGAATGTGAATCGATGTTATTTGTTAAAAACCACATACCTTATCTTTGAGGCCTTTCAAATTATTTTTCCAACAGTTTCATTGAGTTTTACAGCTGCAAAGTTGTTTCATCAAGTGATATGAGAAAGAACAAAGCACTAAGCTTTGACCGCTTCGCATCCATAATGGCGGTTGTTTTAAAACTTCGAATTTACTTCATGTAAGTAGTTGCGAAATGTTCACATTTCGTGACGTCTTGCATGAAACAAAACAAAAAACGTAAACAAACTCTCGAGAGTGCGCAGTACGGACTGGAAATCAGCTTTAAAAAAGCTGACGACCAGTGCTGTGCCGGAAAGTACAAAAAGTCACCAAAATGTGCTGTCAAAGTCTTTGAGCATGAAGAAAGTCGCGGGAAGACTTTTGAAATTTAGTCCTACGCAAATTTAAACCGAGGCATTTTATAAAATAGAGAATTAATCCTTGTGATTAATAATTAAAATGAGAGAAAAATCCCAGCGGTCACACTTGAAAACATGGCAGAGCTGTCAACCCTGTTGAATACAGTCGTAACACTATGATAGCCAATTCGTTCCGAGCTGGACAGTTCCCTTCAAGGAAAGCCGTTTTCCATTATTCGGGATAAAGTATTCAAGCCGGCAAACGAAGCTCTAGATCCATCACTGAAAGACCTTGTGTGATCTTTCTTTCACAAAGCACAAGCGCTAGCGTCCAATTTCCAGTGAAGACCTTGAAGTCCTCTGTGTAGCAGATCAGCACTCCCGTTCTTTTTATAACGGAGTCCTCCCCGAGGGGTCATAAACAATTAACCTTATTCTCTACTTGCACAAATCCCATAATACACCTCTTTAACCCCAAAAAAATTTGCATAGGCATTGTTTTAGATTACTCTTGGGAAATGTTCATGTCCCAGGAGAAATTGCAAACAATGAGTATGCAAAATTTTGGGGGGGTAAAAGAGGTGCATTATGGTATTGTGCAAGTAGTAAATCGCCTAATGAAGACTAATTATTAGAGACCTTTAGAACCACGTTTAACCGCAAACGTCTACTTAAGTGCGGTGCTCATCGGAAATTTTGAAAAGAACACCAAGATCCCGTTTAGTGGGTGTGGCTCCATTTTAAATCGTAAGAGGTATGAATTCTATTATAACACTTCGTCTCCTCAGGAGCCTCCATTACTAGGAGCCTGCAACTCCCATAATAAGCCAGTACTACGGCATTTTTACAGACCAGTCTATTTTTAGATATTTTTCCCGCGAAATAAGCCATTTCCAGTCTTAAAGAACACGCTTGGGTAGGAATAAAACAATGCGGCCTCACGTGAACATGTCAACATCATGCCGACATGTCAACATTAGTCCGTGCTTGTGCCGGATTGCAATTGGCCACTGAGGTTCCTGTGGGGATCTGAATTCGAGTTAAATTCAAACTGAAAATAGATTGGTCTGTGAAAACGCCGTGACAGGAATATGGGGTAGTTGAAGGCTCCTAGTGATGGGCTTCTGATTTCCGGAAATAAATAGATTCCATGTTGGCGTGCGTCTGTTAAGTAATAGATCACAGATAACGTCAAAATGTGGTAAGAACAAAAAAGTGGAACACGAGGCGTAGCCGAGTGTGTCACTGATGTTCTTATCACATTTTGGCGTC
>JAHPZR010022344.1:5000-12500 GCA_019787425.1 Platygyra sinensis
TTTGTTGTATGAACTAAAAACTCCGTGAAGTTTGGGAGAACTCGAAAAGCTGTGGATACACACTCGCCTGCGGCTCGTGTTCCCCACATGCAATTTCCCCCCCCCCCTCGTATCTCCCAAACTTCCACTCTGTGTTTGTAGACCTCGATAGAAACACGGTACAATGCGTGTTCTATTTCTTAACTAATCACATGATATACTTCTTTACATAATACTCTTCGCGAAGTGCATTCTGGAAAAAACATATCCAATCACTCTGTTTTGTTCTAGTCGGATACTTGAAACAAACAAAACAAAAACCCCCAGCTGTCTTGAAATACCAACTCTCCTTTATATAAGAATAATATTTTAATAACAAGCTCTAGGCTGAAATTTGCAAAATTTTAAGATTTTTTAAGGAATACAACTGAGGCTGAGATTTTTGAAAAGGATAGATATAATTTTTGTGGTGTTAAAACACAAGGGAGGTCCCCACACCAAAGCGTGACAAGCCTAAAACGTCTGCGTGGGAGGCAGTTTTCACTATGTTATAGAGCATATATCTCGGCGCATTCCGAAGCGATTTTATTTGGTCGCGCCTGCTATAGTACTGGAGGCCGGCAAAACCAACGCTTTTTCCGAGACGCTTGAACTCGAGACTCGTGGCAAAGATGCCGATCCCACAAGTCCTCGCGCGCATGTCCTCTTTTCGCTCGCCAAATAAATCAAGCGCCAGCAGTGACGTCGTGATTGTTATGGCCAACAGCCAATCAAATCAAACACTCGTCATCAACTCCCGACACCTTTAGCGGGCGAAAATGTCACACCTCCCAGGACTGTTAGCGGTCGTATTTTAGTCAACTCGAGATTTCGTCTGGTAATATCGACTGTATATCCATACTGTAAGTACTTCTTCTATTTACGCACCGACCACAATGATGCCTCCTCGGGTTTTGGCCTCTGGGCCAAAACTCTGCGGGGGCAATTAATTGACAGATATTGGCATAAAAATTGGCTAACAGTTTACAATGCGCCAATAAAAATAACAATATAGCTATTATATTAATGATACTCTTTCGTCTGTTTTAGAAAGAGAAAAAATAAGTGTTTAAAAAGGAAAAAAAAAAAACATTGAAAAATAATCAAAAAGAATGAAAACCCCCACGAGAGCAAAACAATATATAGAAAAAAAAAAACAGAAAAAAAAAAAAAAAAGTTTTTAATATATCAGAAGATAATTCTCTAAATGATCTGTTGTTCTGTGAATCCTTTTTCCCCTTTCGGTGATATTTAAGTGAAGAGGTTAAGTTTAGTCTTCATTTTCTCGTAAAATTAATAATATTTTATTCCGTTTTATGACAAATGCAGCTAAGTGTTCTAATAGGTTTTTATTGTTCAAACAATGTTTCAAGTCGCATTCGATATTTTATTTATTATTTATTACTTATTGTCATCCTCACCCCTTACCCTCACCCCCACTCCCCACCCCACAGCCCCACCCCACAGCCCCACCCCACAGCCCCACCCCTCACCCCTCACCCCCGAAATAGACCTGCCGCTCCGTTAAGCTATTCTTTAGACAGATGAAACCGTCTGAGATGTGCAGATATATCCGCGTTGCACTCGGAAAGAGGTACTAGCTCACCTTCCCTCTTAAAATCGCCGCATCTATCCGCATCTTTATAAAAAAAGGAAACAGTTTGTCTCACAAGTTGCCATGTCTTCGCACCAGCTTATCACAACATGTTTTTGTAATATGATCTCTGGTATAAAAGGGTTCGAAATTTGCATAGTTATTTTTCTTTCAGACGTAGTTTGCTGAACCATTTCTCTGGATGCGGAAGAGGTTAGAAAAGTTGATTTATTTTGAGCGTGACTTCCTTAAATACCTGAAAGACCTTGTCCTGCAAACTCTAAAGTATGAAAAATCATTTCTAAAGCAATTCAGTTAGATGGTACGTGATAAGCTTGGCTTGTGTGCGATAAAACTTTTACTTCGCTATTTAACATGATTAAAAAGAAATGGCCGCTAAAAAAGGAGTAAATGACATGCAATCTGTGAATATGTACTTCTTTATACTTAAAAGAAGCTAAAAGAATGTCGTCTGTATTTTGAGTTGTTCCTTGAAATCTTATTAGGTCGGTAAGAAATTAGACCTAAAAGTGCCAAGTTTCCTTGTCATCTCAGTAGAGTCTTTATATGAACCCAAAGAAATCCACGCCAAGGGTAATAATGGATAAATATGATTTATTTTGTATGAAACAGGACTTCTGGGCTGCTGAAACAACGTTAAATATTTCCCGCTTGTTTGCTTTCAACTCGCAACCGCCCTCAGCTCTGGCTGTGAGTGTTGGCATATACATAATTAACTTGAACACATTCTTTCGTCTATTTCCATCAATATCAATCCAAGATAAGGGGTACTAAGTTACGCATATAAGATATTTCCAGAATGAAAGGAAATTCTGGACTGCCAAACATCATTCTTATCCGGTTGCTTTCATTCAATCGCCATCACGCTAGCCGCGAATTGCGTGACATTTGCATAATTATGCAGTAATTTGTGTCCAACTGCAGAGTTCGCTCGCGTCTAATGAAGGATGATACCCGCAAGTTTAACGCTAGAATCTGTTAGAGTATGGAAAGATCTTTGCTGTAAATGTCATTTTAAACCTAGTTTAGGTGCCACTTTTGATATTTTGAGTCTTCCTTATAGCTAATTATTTATTCATTTTCACAAGCGACGCAGTGAGGTATCTTGGATTTTTTTGCGGTTATCCAATTTTTATCCAACCGTAACGAAATTTCGGTGCAAAGCACTTCGAATGTATCTGAATGCTGTGGTCTGGTCGATGTGGAGCAATACGTCCTTGTTTTAAGGCAGCGCGATCCGGAAAAGTCACGAAATTTGATTCCTGAATCGACCAAAAATCGCTCCTAAGACAGCTGAAGTCGTTTCGGGGTGTAGCAAAAAAGAAAGCAGAAATTACAACAAAACATACTGGTTTTAGTATATACACACTAAGTTCTTTTTGTCCAAAAAATAAAAAGGCTAACTTTTTTCTGACCCGAAATTGACCGGGCCGCTGTTAGCGGGACAGCCACTTAATGCTGATTACTTGCTCGTCTAGGTTCGACTGAAGCATTTTCTCTCAGCTGTAGGAGGCTCAAGTTTCCGACTGATAAAGCTCGAGAAGCTGATTTTCAGGAAAGCTTGTTACAAGGTATTCTTTTGCCGCGTATTCTAAATTCGTAGGTGTGTTTGGGTTAGATTGTTTTAAAGAGCGAATCCATTTTTGAGGAATTGAGCTGCATAAGCTATAATATGTGAGAAAATCAGTTTTGTTTGTGAACTTGCGGTAAAAATCATTGAAAGTTAAGAAGCTATTTTTTTTTGGAAAAAAGTCTTTGATTCTGATCACTCCTGCTCGCTGCCAAATTCGGTAATAGACAGAGAACTTTTCGATATTAATAAAGCGATTATTCCACACCATTTAGTTTAGTTTTTGTTCTTTGCTTTCTGGAATATGTTGGTTCATCAGGAAAACAAGACGTCTTTGTAAAATTTAATGGGGATAAAGACTTAAAGACATTTTAAATCATTGTTGCATTGGTATAAACACGAACATCTTACCTCTTTTAAAATCGAAAGAGGTATGTGGCTCCAATTTGCATTACCAAAACTTCCATGTAGTCTTTTTAGCCCAAGTGACCTTAAAGGAACCCTCTCACTGTTTTAGCAAGTATCGCTTCAGATGTTCAAATATGCTATAAATGGATCCATCATATTTAAAAAACATGCCCCCTTACCTAATGTATAAGATTTTGTTATCGACTTTCAAAAAAGATGCCTTTTCCACCTCTTCGAAAATTTTTCGCGCCGGCCATTTTGAATAGTGCGCAATGGCTGTGGGCTATTGATGCCGTATCGTGGTTGCTCGCTCCATCGTCTGCTGTATGAATTTGATATAACGTTGTCGCAGATTGTGCCTAAAATATCAGCCATATATCACCTGGACCTACTGTAACTCTTTTAGCCTGGAACTCATACTCTTCTTTCTGATGAATCTAGAAAAAATATCGGGCCCATGGTGAAACATATTTTAAAGAAGTCCAGTGCTTTCTATTTAGCGAGCAACCACGATACGGCCATCAATGCCCACAGTCCATTGCGCACTATTTCAAAATGGCGGCCGCGAAAATTTCGAAGAGGTGGAAAGGCATCTTTTTTGGGAGGGGGAGAAAGTCGATAAAAAATCTTATACATTAGGTAAGGGGGCATGTTTTTTAAATTGATAGGATCCATTTATTAGCATATTTGAACATCTTAAGCGATACTTGCCTAAAACTGTGAGAGGGTTCCTTTAAGGTCACTTGGCTAAAAGACTACATGGAAAGTTTTGGTAATGCACAATTGCAGCCACATACCTCTGTTCGATTTTAAAAAGAGCGTAAGTATGGGTTCGTGTTATCACCAATGCACAATGATTTAAACGTCCTTTAAGTCTTTATCCGCCATTAAATTTTACAAAAGACGTCTTGTTTTCCTGATGAAACCAAACGATTTATTCCAGAAAGGCACAGAACCCCAAAAACTAAAACTAAATGGTCTGTGGAATAAATCGCCTTTATGATATATCGAAAAGTTCTCTGTCTATTACGAATTTGGCAAAGGCGGGGAGCAGGAGTGAATCAGAATCAAAGACTTTTCTCCAAAAAAAAATAGCTTCTTAACTTTCAATGATTTTTACCGCAAGTTCACAAACCAAAACTGATTTTTCTCACATAGTCATAGCTTCTGCAGCTCAATTCCTCAAAAATGGAATTCGCTCTTTTAAAACAATCTAACCCAAACGACAACCTTACGAATTTAGAATACGCTGGCAAAAGAATACCTGTAACAAGCTTTACTGAAAATCAGCTTCTCGAGCCTTTATCTCGTCGGAAACTTGCGGTCCTCCTACAAGCTGAGAGAAAAATGCTTCAGTCGAACCTAGACGAGCAAGTAATCAGGCATTAAGTGGCTGTCCCGCTAACAGCGGCCCGGTCAATTTCGGGTCAGAAAAAAGTTAGCCTTTTTATTTTTTGGACAAAAAGAACTTAGTGTGTATATACTAAAACCAGTATGTTTTGTTGTAATTTCTGCTTTCTTTTTTGCTACACCCCGAAACGACTTCAGCTGTCTTAGGAGCGATTTTTGGTCGATTCAGGAATCAAATTTCGTGACTTTTCCGGATCGCGCTGCCTTAAAACAAGGACGTATTGCTCCACATCGACCAGACCACAGCATTCAGATACATTCGAAGTGCTTTGCACCGAAATTTCGTTACGGTTGGATAAAAATTGGATAACCGCAAAAAAATCCAAGATACCTCACTGCGTCGCTTGTGAAAATGAATAAATAATTAGCTATAAGGAAGACTCAAAATATCAAAAGTGGCACCTAAACTAGGTTTAAAATGACATTTACAGCAAAGATCTTTCCATACTCTAACAGATTCTAGCGTTAAACTTGCGGGTATCATCCTTCATTAGACGCGAGCGAACTCTGCAGTTGGACACAAATTACTGCATAATTATGCAAATGTCACGCAATTCGCGGCTAGCGTGATGGCGATTGAATGAAAGCAACCGGATAAGAATGATGTTTGGCAGTCCAGAATTTCCTTTCATTCTGGAAATATCTTATATGCGTAACTTAGTACCCCTTATCTTGGATTGATATTGATGGAAATAGACGAAAGAATGTGTTCAAGTTAATTATGTATATGCCAACACTCACAGCCAGAGCTGAGGGCGGTTGCGAGTTGAAAGCAAACAAGCGGGAAATATTTAACGTTGTTTCAGCAGCCCAGAAGTCCTGTTTCATACAAAATAAATCATATTTATCCATTATTACCCTTGGCGTGGATTTCTTTGGGTTCATATAAAGACTCTACTGAGATGACAAGGAAACTTGGCACTTTTAGGTCTAATTTCTTACCGACCTAATAAGATTTCAAGGAACAACTCAAAATACAGACGACATTCTTTTAGCTTCTTTTAAGTATAAAGAAGTACATATTCACAGATTGCATGTCATTTACTCCTTTTTTAGCGGCCATTTCTTTTTAATCATGTTAAATAGCGAAGTAAAAGTTTTATCGCACACAAGCCAAGCTTATCACGTACCATCTAACTGAATTGCTTTAGAAATGATTTTTCATACTTTAGAGTTTGCAGGACAAGGTCTTTCAGGTATTTAAGGAAGTCACGCTCAAAATAAATCAACTTTTCTAACCTCTTCCGCATCCAGAGAAATGGTTCAGCAAACTACGTCTGAAAGAAAAATAACTATGCAAATTTCGAACCCTTTTATACCAGAGATCATATTACAAAAACATGTTGTGATAAGCTGGTGCGAAGACATGGCAACTTGTGAGACAAACTGTTTCCTTTTTTTATAAAGATGCGGATAGATGCGGCGATTTTAAGAGGGAAGGTGAGCTAGTACCTCTTTCCGAGTGCAACGCGGATATATCTGCACATCTCAGACGGTTTCATCTGTCTAAAGAATAGCTTAACGGAGCGGCAGGTCTATTTCGGGGGTGAGGGGTGAGGGGTGGGGCTGTGGGGTGGGGCTGTGGGGTGGGGCTGTGGGGTGGGGAGTGGGGGTGAGGGTAAGGGGTGAGGATGACAATAAGTAATAAATAATAAATAAAATATCGAATGCGACTTGAAACATTGTTTGAACAATAAAAACCTATTAGAACACTTAGCTGCATTTGTCATAAAACGGAATAAAATATTATTAATTTTACGAGAAAATGAAGACTAAACTTAACCTCTTCACTTAAATATCACCGAAAGGGGTAAAAGAGGATTCACAGAACAACAGATTCATTAGAGAGATTATCTTCTTGAATATATTTAAAAACTTTTTTTTTTTTCTTTCTGTTTTTTTTTATTTTCTATATATTGTTTTTGCTCTCGTGGGGGTTTTTCATTCTTTGTTTGTATTATTTTTCATGTTTGTTTTTTTTCCTTTTTAAACACTTATTTTTTCTCTCTTCTAAAACAGACGAAAGAAGTATCATTAATCGTAATAGCTATATTGTTATTTTCTATTGGCGCATTGTACACTGTAGCCCAATTTTTTATGCCAAGATCTGTCAATTAATTCGCCCCCGGCAGAAGTTTTGGCCCAGAGGCCAAAAACCCGAGGATGGCATCATGTGTGGTCGGGTGCGTAAAATAGAAGGAAGTACTTACAGTTGATGGAGTATTACAGTCGATATTACCCCGACGAAATCTCGAGTTGACTAAAAATACGACGCGCTAACAGTCCTGGGAGGTGTGACATTTTCGCCCGCTAAAGGTCGTCGGGAGTTGATGACGAGTGTTTGATTTGATTTGTGCTTGTTGGCCATAACATCACCACAGACGTTCACTGCTGGCCGCCTTGATTTTATTTGGGCGACGCGAAAAGAGGACATGCGCGCGAGGAACTTGTGGGTATCGGCATCTTTGCCCACGAGTCG
>JAHPZR010022347.1:0-34852 GCA_019787425.1 Platygyra sinensis
GTGGTAGATCATGTGGTAAAATTGAATGTCAAAGACATAATTGTCGGCTTCCGAAGAGACACTGGCTCCCAGTTGTCTCATGTCAATGAATGTCATGGTAACTTCCTTACAAGAGGCCTTGAAGTATTTTAGACTTTCTTCATAGGTAGGAACTGAATTATCATTTATCACGCTAAAGTAACAATACATAGCACTTGGGAGTTTGAATGGCGGTGAACAGTATGAAGTGCCGCACTTTAGCAATCGACTAGCTTTTACTGATAGCACAGTCAACGTCGACCTGGTAAGGTACGTTCTATCTCGCATGATTTCGTGAGATAAAGTTAGGCCTCACTTTGGAGTCTACCATCTTAACACTAACACCAAAGGAGTTGCGTTCGCCTATGAATGTGTCGATGTCATATAGGAGACGACAGAATATGAATTCTGGTACTGAACTGTCCTTAAATCTTTAGAGTTTTCTGGTTTTATTTCCTTAATTATGACAGAATTCCGAAAGTTTGGCGGTCGTTCTTTTCAATGTAGTAGCGGCACTTGCTTGGAATAGCCTTACTAACTGACTGTTGCAATGACTACTGTAGTAAACTGCTATGTGCAATTGCTATGTGGATGTGCTGACGTATTTGCATAATTTCTTATACTCTACATAATTAGGGCAGAGGGAATGGTGCCCATCAATGCGGCCTGGGTCAGTTCGTGTCCGGTCGTGAGTCGATATGAGTTTTTTTTTTATTTATTTATTTATTTATTTATTTAAACTGTTGCTGATCCTGGTGGTTCTTTCTTCTCAGAGCACCTCAAATCTTTTGTAATTTTTATTTTTGCCTTTACTGAAATGAGATGAGTAACATGGTCTACCCGGGTCGGCAATCAAGTCATGAGCCATGATGGGAGGCAGAGGAGGAAGAGGAAGGTTTGAATTTATGCCCTTTAAAGTCATCGTCCTCACTTTTCTTGCTATGCTATGGTTACATATGCACTGGTTGGGAGACCGTTTGTGGTTGCCTTGGTTACGGGTAATTTGTTCAGTTAAGTTATGATTGACGGTTTTTCTGTTGGCACTGTCGTAACCGGGCCTTGTGGCTTCAGGGTAAAAACTGGATTAGAATATTCCTCTCATAGGCACAAAATGCAAAATACTAATTTGGCAGACACGGTTATTGTCCTATACCATATCATGGAATCAATCGTGGTATCTAACAGGTAACGATAAATATTCCTCTTTTAGTCTCTGAATTGGCATTGTGGTCAAACAGCAAGGCAAAATCACTTCTTGCGATAAAGCGCACTCGGCAGAGAAAACATGCTATAGTGCAATAAATTCTAATGGAACTTCCTCGTGTACAGTGGAACCTCGATATAACGAATTCGCTGGGGACCGGCCAAATTTGTTCGTTAAATCGAGGGTTCGTTATATCGAAAACCTCGATATAACGAATTTGAGGGGAAACGACGAAAATGTCGGTATATCGAGGTCATAGTTAATGATTGATTTGTAACACAGGTGACTTCTGTGGAAATACCATAGTGCCAATGTCTATAACATATAATAAGCCGTTGACTGAAAGGTTGCTGTCTCTTTACCATAAGGATAAAAAGGATTTGCTGACTGTTGATCTGTTCAGCGTTTATCTTCTGTCGCGCGTTGACATTGTCATTCGTTATATCGAGGTATATTTTACGTTTGGCCTTTCGGAATATGTTCGTTATATCGAGGAATTCGTTATATCGAGGTTCTATTCCATACATTTTACTGTAATTTTGGCCGGGACATAGAGTATTGTTTGTTATTTCGAGGACTTCGTTAAATAGAGGTTCGTTAAATCAAGGTTCCACTGTATTGAGTGTTTAAGAGGGAGAAAAGGGGAAAAATGTGTATGTCTCATTGTGGAGTCTTTATTTGATTAAAAACTACCAAGTTGCTAACTAATGGAACAACTGCTTTCGTCATTAATGCATATCAGAATAACAGTGCAGTTTTATTTTAAAATATGAAGTGATTTTTACCTTTTAATAATTAGAAAATAATAATTATATTTATAATAACGTAACAGATACTTTAGCCGAAGGATAACCCTTTACCAATAGAAGACACCTTCCTAAAAAAAGGAATAACAAAACCTAAATGGTATTCGCCTTTTTATCATATATTTTGTATGATGTCACCGGAATGCAAATAATTGCGTTTGTCTACAAGAAATAATCTTTTCATTTGCATTTCATTCGTAACGTTCACTCTTAGACACGTCTGGTTTTTTTTTTTAACCCTTTACCTAAATTCTAGCGTATTTACATAAACAACAGTCTCCATTTGACGCGAAAATATTCTCCGACATTTGTTCGCGGAGATTATCTGTTCCGAGAAGCGAACAGTTTTCTGAGAGCGTAAACCTGTGAGCTTTGCGGAACAGATAACGTTCAAGGACAAATGTACGAAAATATTTTCATGACAAATGGAGGCTATCGTGTTTGTTATTCTTCAAATGTTTTTCGCAACACGCGCAGTTTTGAAAATTGGGAAATATCCTCGGATATGCCCCAGTTTTAGCCGAGGAATCTTTGGTTATTTGACACGTTTAGACCAATCGCGTGCGAGAAAAAATATTTGATGGATTATAAAACCTGGTTTAGAGCGATTTTTATGCGAGTGTTGAAAAGTTGTTGGTTTTGCATCAAGTACGCTACACGATTGGGTCAAAACACTCGCGCCACTTTTTCATCCAATCAGAAGGAAAACTAAAACCCGTCATGACTCGCTTGCACTCGTTTTCCCGCGCTTTGAGTCAGCTACATGGTAATTACTTCAAGTTTTGATTAATTCGCTGGATTATTTGTGTCCTTTGTGATTGGCCAAAGTTATAACTGGTTTTGGTTTTACGACACTTTAGATGAACACTAGATGAACCAGATTGTTTTCCATTTTCCCAAAAATTCCGAAAATTTCGGATGAAATGTAAATGGAAAAATTAATTTTGTCTCCCCGAACGGAAATTTTCTCGGGAAATTGGGATTAAGTTGAAAGGCAGGCCAAAATTCGCAAACCGAATTTCGAAATGGAAAATGCGCCTTCCATTTGCTAGTTTTCACTAGTTCCAGGCCTTTTGGCTTGGATTGCCTTTGACACTATCTTCTGGGAAAAAGTCGTGAAAATGGAATGAGTGTATCCCCGTGAAAATTTCCATCTGGGATTTGACGCGTCCCATTTAGTACAACTGCCGACCAACCGGCAGCTTGTACACTTTATCTCTAATCTCGTTTTCCAAGAGATCACTAAAATAGCGATGTTCAATTCCTTGTATCTAATTTGAGTTTGAACGCAAAAAGGCGTTTTACTTAGACAAATAAATTGAATAAATCTCACCCAAATGCGATGTCCTCTATTCCGTGTGAAACGGGACTGACTTATAAAAGAAGCTTCACCTAAACCTGAGAGTAAACTTTCACTTTGTAACAGGGACAGACGGGATATGATTGTAACAAATTAAGTTGCACGTAGAAGATAAGCAGTGTTGTAAAAGCGAGGTTACCTTTGTACACCGCGCCTGTTGTCTGTACTTGTCGTTGTCCCTAAAAAGCGGGAGGGCAACGAAAACTGTCCGAAATAAGTAGGTGTCCGCCGAATATTCTTGTGGTCATTCTAACGATTGTTTCATCATAACTTGCTACTAATTCCTTCAACGGAAACCACAACATGACTCAAGCTATTGACACAATATTAGACCGTATTCATTGTACAAGTCGTAAGCCCAGCTAAGTAACCTCTGTGTGCCACTAGTGTTCCAAGTGATTCATTGGACTGTGCAACACAGGGAAGGAAGGAAGGATTGTCTTGAATCAACAGCTCGCAGTTAGACTTTACCTGAATATACATTTTTAAGAAATTTAGGCCCGATCAACCACACCTTTTATGAATGTGCATTGGGAAGACACTCAAAAAGCATGAATGACAGTGAGTTTGATTACAAAAACCATTAGATGAATCACATAGTCATTCAAATGCAAATATTTTGGCTTAACTCCTTTGAACTTTGTGTGTCTTTTGTATTGCCATATTAGAGTTTTAAAAATGCTTCAGACGCTCTTTTCTTCGGCAAAGTGAATAACTTCGATCACAAGGTCTATTTAGCTCTGGTTTGCGCAATCAAAATGGCATTATTTTGTAGTCGCTTAGACGTTAAATGCCTCACTGGACTGAAATCATACATGGACCTCAACGCTCCGAAAATAAAACGCTTCACAATTGGCTCAGGCCCGTGTAATAAAGTCAAAAGGGTTTTTTGGATGGCGCAATTCATTGCCATTAAGTCTCGGTTCTCTTGTCACGTTTGTGTCGTTTGATAAGCTCAACAAATTGATGATGCAGCCGTGTTTTTATTGCCGCTAAAATCGTCATTATACCAAGTACATTTAGGGAGGATCAAAGAATAATAGGAGCTTTTGAATTTCTTGCCAATGGACCCATTAACGTTTTGATTTTTATAGATTAGTGTGGTCATTCATCATTACTCGACCTTAGGAAGTGAACCACACTCAATCCTCTTTAACTGCTAACGTTTCCAATAGAACCCTCCAAACCAAACCGCTTTTAGATTATAATTCAATGCGGCTCGTTTGTCACAGGGATTAGAGGTGACCAATGTGTGTCCAATATTCTCTCTTGTCCTTTTTAATTAAGTGTGCCATCGTGGATTAAGCAACCAGAATTATGATGGCATGCAGCACTTGTGCTCAACTATTCAGAGCGCAAAATCCGACACGGATTATAGGCATTTATGGCATGGGCCTAATTCCAAGACGGAGCGGGCATAACTTCATGATGCGTGTGTTCAGCTGTTACCTCTGATTTTGTCCATTTCGTTCCATCTTCTGTGCTATGATGTATCGAATTCACCGATATGTATTTACAAAATAGTTTCAAGCCCAATTATGGTCCAAGTACAGCCTTTCTGATTGGCAAATGTGTCCAGTAGTTTGAAATGTCCAAGGATTGTACTGTATAGAGACGACTGACAAGAGGAACACGGTTTGCACTTTATGTTTGAAAAGAGAGTAATGTAACTCATCATAGTGAAAACATACCAAGAAAGAAACCTGCAGTGAATATATGTGAGGCATGGAAAACCAGTCACCGATTTCATGTGCCGCCATGCCTGAACAGCTTGTCAGCGGTTTTAACTTGGCCGTTTTGGAGCAGGTATAGCCACAATGCAGCATTCATCTCTGTAACGTGTTGTTTCATTATTATCGTAAGTGCTAATGGTTTCTGCTTGAAAGGCGGGTTTTATGGGCACGACAAGGCCATTAATTTGTGTCTTATCGTGTCCTTGTAAACGAATTTGCCGCTAAAATATTTAGCATGGGAATTTTAGTCGCCGGTGTTCTCTGTCACCCACTTATACCAGGATATCCAATTTGTAGGGATATCCGCTGTAGGGACGTGCGTGCTATCATATTTAGTAATAGGATAAAAATCTTTTTTAAAAAAACTTCAAGTAATGACGTATGGCCTATTCCTGACCATCACGGACCGTCTCGCGTTGATTTGCAGATTGCAAAGATCTTAGACTCTGCTGAAGAATCTAAACCAGATACTCAGAGTCTCCAGGAGAACATAGAATCTTTGAGAGAGGAGAAAGAGTCCTGGAAGACATTCATGGAGGTGGAAGAGTGGAACAGAGACACGGTTCGTGAGGTCGAAACGGCATGGAGGAAAAGGTATTCAACCTGAAAGTTGGTCTGTTTATTATAATCTCATATATAATCTCATATATCGGTCAATCAGTCATCGGGCATTCTTGAAAAGCATTGTTTTCAGTTCCTCGTTTAATCCGACAACTAATAAAGATAACAAGCTCTCAATTGAAGTGGAATGTTTTCGTAAAAAAATATAATTTGACGATGAGTCAAATTTATCGCCGGCCGTCGCAGTTGGATATATTGCTTCAGAAGTTATTCGAAGGATGGCATGCTGAGAGCGTGAAACAGCATCTCAATTTTTTCGCAACCAGAAAGAAAGAGGTTAAAATGACTATCGCTGAGTCCTGTCGTTGATTCTACTGTTAGGGATAGTAATAAAAAATTACTCGCTGAAAATAGCTGTATCGTATGAACAATAACAAACTTTAAATTTGCAGAATTTGCATTCGAGTGCAGGTAATAGAGCTAACACGAATGCTAAGTGAAGCTTATCGCTTAATTATGCTTTCGTGTGGAAATTCAAAGGTGGACTTAACATCTCGCTCAGCAAGAAGTGCTCATTCTTGACAATGAAGTAGTTACTTCACCTGGCCATCTAGCATTTAGCCAGTTTCCTCAAAACATTCCGTTCAAATAATTTTTCTTAGTTGAAGCGTCGTAATTGCTCGGCCGGATTCTCTGGCGGTAATTGACAAAACATCGAACGAGCTGTTTTTATTATTGTTAATGAGCCGTCCTTTAATAAACAACAGACTGTTAACACTTCAAGGTTGGCCCTTTGTCCCAAAGAAAAGATTGAACTCTCCTCGTGTATCCATGTTAAAAACTCGGTTTGAATGAATATTGACGGCTCTTCTGAGTTTTTGATCAATTGGACAAGCCCGAGACGTAGGCTTCTTTTGATACGTGGTTACATGATCTCAATACCGCATTCATACCATAGCAAATTTCAAAGTGCTTTTCACGGAAACCGGACACAATAATGCTTTTGTTATTGTATTGAAGGCGGCAATAAACACTGTAGATGTGTCTGCCTTGAAACTTTCAGTGAATTCACTTTCTTATTCTATTGGAGCCGGCCTATTCTGCTGTCATTGCCTTTAAAGAATCATGAAGAAAGTCAATTTAGACTTGAAACGTCATAACGGAAGTCTACTTATGAATCATTTCTCTCAGAACGACATGAAACTTTTGGTTCAATTGGTCGGTGTTTCGTGGGCCATTTCTTGTGTTGGAAGCGACAAAGTTAGATTCGGTGATTTTCTTTCTCAAACCGGCGAGGTTGGTACAGTATAGGGTAATTGATTGCTATCGTCGCCTTGTAATTAAAACGAGGGCGTGACGTCTTCGAAAACCGCCTGCCATACCTCAAGTTATTTTGAAAAACGATATATTGGACTATATGTCTCTATCTCGTGATAATATATGAACTGCCAGTTTCTTTTGTATCATTTAATGTAAATAAACCGATTTTACTGTTTTGATCATCCCTGCAAACGTTTTGATTGTCTATGAACACGTCATTGGGTTTGGCCTTATGGCTAAAAAACAGAGCAGTTACACGAAGAAAGATCGGATCTGTTCTGTCATGGGAGGTGTGGTAATCGCAAAGACTCTATGAGATTCCTGGAAGAGAAATCAATCCATTTATTCTATTTGCGACCCACATGAACACAAACTAATGATCAGTTTTATTCATCATATCTTTACGAATATCGTTTCTTCACCATCTCAATGTTTGAAAAAGCTAAGCATCCAGTAATCGCCACAACTAAAAACTGACGCCGCGCCAGAGATCTTTTTAAATCTTTGATAGCCTTGCTCAGACCCACGGATAGCAAATGAAAGATTTCTTAGTCTTTATTTATCTTTCCCTTGCTCGGGGCTATAAACTCAAAGTTATAATAAGTGTCATGTTACACCTCTACACACGCGATATATTGCTTGCGGCACGAAAGGTTCGAGATGTCATGTTAGGTTTGTTGTTGATAAAATTTCGCCTGTGAACAAAAACCTGACCACCTAACCACATTTCAAATCGGGACATCTTAAAAAATAATAAAACAACTTACGACTCGTAGCTGTGTGTGATTGGAACTCATTTAAATGCCTGGGTTTAGCTTGACTTCATTCCAATTGATATCTCATGAGTTACGTGTAATAACAAAATTAAAAACAATTCAGTGTTGCCTGTTTTTACTTAACTTTACTGAGGAAACACCGTTCAGCACCGCCCCCTCCCCCCAGCCCCTTTTTCTTCCAGACAGTTTTTTGGAGCCAAAAAAAAAACTTTAAACTCTAGAAAGAACCCGCGGATAAATCAAAAGTGCCGGAACCTGGTAGATTCTGATCAGCAAATGCAAAGGCTTGAAGAAACTGAACTTAGAAAGGCTTACCGTAAAGATTGTTGAAAACGTCCCAACTGGATGTCTCGTCATTGGTAAAAGCTCCGCAATTTTTTTTCTTTTCGATGATGTAAGTGACTGGAAATTCAAGTTGCCATGTCAGCATGTCACCATCAGTCCATTGAGGGTATATGGTGTTGCTAAGCAACACATGATACGAAATCTGCCTGCGGGCTCACGCAGTCAATTCTGTAGACTGGACTCCAACCTTGAAGGGACGTGTTATTTAATTAAGCTGTTATGTGACTTGAAGGAGAAACGTATGGTATAATATTAAGTTGTCATATTTTTGTGTGGACACTGAGCATTATGCATTCGCTGCTTCCTCGCAATATTGACGGTGGCTGCACGGCTTGGATGCTGCAGTTGTTAAGGTGTGTCTGTGCAATTTACAGTTACAAAAATAGTCAGCAAATTTTCATTACGTTTTCACGGCCACTCTGGGACACCATAATCTTACATCAAATACCTTCTCTTGCAAGCGAAATTCGTTAAGGATAGATTAGAGAAACGGATGCGAAATTTCAGGTCCAAAAGAACTGTCTGAGTAAGCATGTGTACCAACAAGTGTAGAACAGTGATTACATATCATCTCAATGTACAAATTAAGTATAGGAAAACTTTCCTCATTTGGACCTCGAGTACCCATTTCTTATACACAAATTTCAGTGCTTGTACTTGTTGATTTATACGCCGAAATGCATCATACACACTCAGGGTATTAGCCTCTGCTGATGAAAACCATGGAAAACGTAAATAGATGCTGCTCAATGAAGTATTTACAATGTGCATGTATGAATAATGTGTTTGCATTCCTCAGCACTCTATATTCATATGCAGTCTATTATTGTTCTCTTCGAAAGCTTTTGTTCCACTTAACTGGGGCTCTCAAAGGGCTGGATACACAGCTACTGTTTCCGAACATTGTCCTTCAGTTGAGCAATGGTACAGATCTGCGTGTTTTCAGAATTTGAGTGACTGTGAAGTTTTCATCACACGTTACACAAATGCTTCATGGGCTTTCCTTCTAAGGGCTACCTTTTAGGAGAGTTTGGAACTATAGAATTCGAATCTTCCACAACTGATACTTCGGACATGAGTAGTGTTGTAGAACATGAAGAGTCTTACAGAACTGACAAGCTGATTCGAAGACAATGTGCTGATGTTTGTCGTCAGAATAGACGAGGATCCAAGATTTGCTTCAAAAAAATTCATATAGTAGCTTCAAACCAAATAACACTTCTAAGAACAGTAGCAAAAGAAAATGATGGCGATGGTAAAATTAGACTTCAAACGTTAAACTTGCAATAGCTCAGGTTTCAAATACGGAACTATTGAAAATTAATTACCGACACAGTTTACTCAACAAGCTCTTTTCGGTGTCTTACGTTTAAGAGTCGAAATGTGTGAAGTTATCAATAATTCAAGCTGAGTAAGGTGACGGCTGGGTCGAGAACTTGCTTTTCTTTTGGAGGTTCAATATGTTATGAAGACTGAATAAACGTTAACTGACTGATTTGCGGCTCTGTTAGTGATGCCGAGTGTTATCAAGTGTGGTAATAAAAGCTGTCAGCGAAGCAGAACCATATAAACCGCAATACTACATTCTTTGAACCGAAAATCATTGAACTATGCTTCCAAAAAATAATGGAACCTGCCAAAAATGTTTCTTTGTCTTCATCGAAATTCATTTTGAATGCTAGTTGATTTTAAAGCCTTTAAGGGTTCAATGAGACTTTTTTTTTAACAGCATAACATAACATATATCGTCGTTAATCGTGTTCAAATAGTGTTTAAGTGATGTTTTTACTTCTCTTGGCGACAGCCAAAAGATTCTAACCATAATTCTCACTCGTACAAAAATATTACTTTCAAATAGCCTGGTAGAGGACTTAATGATAACACCCAAACTGTGAATTTCTTACTTATGAAGGGAGCTTTGCACTTCTGAGAATTTTGAAAGCCATAACTTGTTCATTAGCCATGTAGAGAGCTTATGTTGGATCTAACGGCTCTATTCATCTTCTATTAATATTTGTACAATACCAATGATGAACTGACGTTTATGCTATCAGAGGAGACGGTTTTTGCATATTCAATTCATTTTTTCTAAGGATCTGTTTACGTAGTCCACAAACTTTACAACCGCTCATAAGCATTACTATTTCCTTTACCCCCTTGAAAGTTTTCTCAATTAACCACAAATGACTTAAATACCTTGCTATGTTATTTGCTTTACAATTCTCTTTAGCGGCTTTCTCTTCCCAGCGAACAGATGTTTGCAGAAGCAGAGAGATGCAAATTTTAGACAACTTGTCCGCCCGATCCATTGCCATTCCTCCAGTGTTAAGCACTAATATTTACCTTTGAACGTAGCTATTCAGTCTTCGACTATTCCACTTCATAAAGTGGATAATTGGACAGCAACATATAGTTCGGTTTATCAGTTGCTGTCGTTATTATCATCTACCACCAGCCCGCGGGCAGGATTAGAGCCCGAATTGATCCCTAACGTTTCAGAAATTAGATATAAACACGCCGACCTAAGGAACGGTTTCAATGAGACTTTCGGGCTTAACCTTCTCACCTACACTTCTCCAGCCAATTTCATTTACGTGACAAATCACTGTTCTGTAATAATGCCTTATTTACATAAATAACTAAATGCTGCATCTAACGTGCTGTTGCCGGCCTCATCTGTTCTCAGCTTTAAGATTCAAGCTAAAAGCAGAAAAGTGGTGTAGATCAATATGGCACATTGCGCATGTGCATATGAAAATAAAAGGCGGGAAAATGTACACGATGCTATGATCTGGAGGATTCTGGCTTGTGCGTGGCCACCTGGAACCGAACCCGACCTCTCTATTGTTTGTTCGATTTGGTGCTTGTATCGAGGAATAGCTCGCTGATTAGGTTGGTCCTGAAGAAACTCGACGAAACTCGGCTTGGTTGTTGTTTCATACTGCTGAAAGAGTTTTACGACTATTGAGAAATTTCCACAAAATGACCCAAAATGACCATTTAAGTTCTATCACAAATGTCGACAAAATGAAATGATATCAAAATTTGATATGAAGAAAAGTAACTCCACCACGAGCTAATCCACAGAATGCAGGGTTGTTCATTGAATGTCTGGAACCGAATTCTGGAAATAATGAAACGCTACTTAAAGCTAAGCTCTTCAAGTCTCACTATGAGACATGACACTTATTAACATGTACATGCAAGGAATCGGGTGATATTTTGTCCGATATATGCCATTTTTTTCAACTTGGTGGGCGTGACCTCTATTGATATGTCACTGTTATCATTTACACCGTTTAATTCACAACAAATATAATACCATTCCATGGACAATGCTTTGCGAGCAGCCCTTTGAAAAGTACCGCACTGGTGACGTAGTTGCATTGAAAGCTTTACGCGTGTGCAAACAAAAGCCCTGCAATTCCATCATTCAGAAAATCTTGCAGAAACTTGGACCAACCTTGTAGCGTCAAGTAGTTGTCCCTCTAACACGAGTTTATTTCACTGTTTACCATATTGCCAGGGTTACTATAGAAATGCATGTATAACAATGGCCTTTTACGTTCAAATTTGTTGCTGCGGTTAGGATAACTGGTAATAGGTCCCTTTGTGAGCTCAGGTAGCTAAAGGCTTTGACGCCTCTTCCACTGCAAAACAAAAGTCTCTTCGGAATATAATATTTAATTTGTTCTAACTACACAGATCTCAAGGTGATCCATTGCAACCAACGGTAAAACCACCGCTTGAGCAACTTGTCGATAACGTGAAAGAACCTGTTGAAAAGCCACCTCCTCACGCACGGCCTCTCCGGCGATCACATACGGACCCTACAGACCTGCTCTGGGTTTTTCCGCAGACGAGCTTCTTTGCTGGAACAACGAGTTCAACAAAATCTCGCTTCAAGTCAAAGTAATGAAGGCGATGAACCTTGTCGAGCTGAAAACGATGAAAGCAGCTATCAGACAAAGGAAGGGTTAAACGAGAGTGTCATCGACAAGGTACCTACATGATAAGTGCATGTGATAGAACTGACTTCAGTGGTATTTGTTGTGGATTCTTCTGTTACAACTGATTTCTTTCTGGGGGAATCTGAAGTTATAGTTGGCTTTACCTCAACTTTTACATGCCTCTTAACTGATCCATTGTTTCTGAAGTGCCTTTCAGTAATCTTCTATTGGAATTAATTCACCACAAAAGGTGTATGTGAATAACATCTTGGTGAAACTGAAACTTGCAAGAGGCCGTCGAATCTCTTGACGCTCTATGAGATCGAACGGACGCCATAACTTTTTAAATCACGATAGCTCGAAATGTTCAAATGTTAGTACTCATCGAACAAGAAACCTTTTACCTGTTAATTTACATTGTTAATTGATTTTGGGTATTTGTTTCTGGTAAGCCTTACTGTGTTAACAATTATGTTTAATATTGTTTTCCACAGAACGTATCTGCCGTTAATCCATATTTTGAGACCGTGATTTGTCGCAATAACAATCTTATATACTAATGTTAACTGTTCATGTTGACCGTTAACCTGAACCTGTAAAACTTTCGTCATTAAGAGATTAATAGTCTTCATTAACAAGCACTTTCCAAAATATACAACACATAGTCATCTTTTAATTAGTCAAGGACACTGTAGGCTTGCAGAAATGCAATGGCGCCAGGCTGCCTAGCAATTATGAACTTTGTAAGTTCGAATAACAAATCATACTGTCTGTTTCATTTAAGCCAGTGTAAACCGGCGAGAGTCAAAGCTGACTCTGTTATCAAAAGTACTAAATTAAACTGTTTTTAGTACAGATTAACAATTGTAAATGAACGCATGTGAAACTGAGTTATGCTTATTGCCAACTAAGCTATTGTACATAAGGTACTCAAATTTAGCTCACGCCATTAGCTGACACATTCTAGTTTTTGCTTCATCGATCCAAAATGTGTAGCATTTGACCTTTCTTTATCTTTTATCGTAAACTGATGCTCAAAATCCTTATCATAATTTCTTTGAATCTAACATCCGGTCACACAGTTGAACTATACCTACTTCCAGGCTTTTTAGAGCATGTTTCAGCGTAACTACCACTAAACTTGCCAAATTCTTAGCCTCTATAATTTCATTGGAACGTCAGTAAAGGCTCAAGACACATTTTTTCAAGGAAACCTCATTGCAATACAAAAAATAGGTAGTCTTTGACTACATGTGCCTAGTGATATGAAAACTAGTATCATTTGCAATGACTACATGACACAACAACAACAACGAGAAACTTTATTGTAAAATAACAGAAATAAGTATCAACTGTAACAATTTATAATCATGTCTTTCTCATCGTAGAGGAATGTTTATTTGGTGGAATTTTGAATAATTATCGGCTTATCAGATAAGCTTGTTTCTGTTTTCATTTTCGAGTCTATCGTAGCCCGCCGAGATCATTTTTTCGTCTAAATCACTCAAGAATAGTTCGAAAAAGATGTTCCCATTCAACTTTCAGCTTCTAGGTGATAATTCTGGATTTTGTTGACCAATGTTCAAAGTTTTTCGGTTCCTCACAAGTGTCGACAGATGGGTAACAAAAATTCTAATTAGTGCCGGTTTTTGTTCGATTTCGCTGAAATTTTAACACGATGAAGCTGGAATGTTAAAGAATAGATTTTACTTTTGCCGATGTTTGAAGCTAACTAACGGAGAAGTTATATATCGCTGCGAAGTCAGCGTATCAGAATATATTCTTTGCATAGCGTGCGTTTGGCGGGATGTTGCAATCGGATATTTTTGTTTACTGAGAAGCAAAAACTATTGTAGTCAAAAAGGTCATTTCAACGACCTTTCAAACATATATACATATTTGCCGAAATGAGTTTGTGGTTAAAAAAAAGGATTTTTGACCAGCACTGTGGTTCCCGCGAAAATGCCCCGATGCAGTTGAGTTAAACCTTAAACAAAGGAAACTTACCAAAGCCGTTGAACAAACGCGCAACGTGAGCACATGTCTTCTCGGAATACGAATATCAAACGAACATTACTCGACAGTGGTCTTGAGTTGTTGGCGAAAGAATACGAGAAAAACCCGAGTTACGGACACACACGTGTGCACGATAACATGGTGCCTTGAGCTCTATGAGCACTAGGCACAAAAACCCGAGTTATGGACACAAACGTATAACATGGTACTTTGAACGCTATGAGCACTAGGCCTCTACGTGTACTAGGAAAAAAGTGAAGGGGAGGACACTTCATGACATATTACACGAACGGCAAGTGTTACGGACGCACACGTATGCACGATAACATGGTGCCTTGAGCTCTACGAGCACTAGGCACAAAAATCCCGAAGATGGTTATTTTCCTGAATAATATAAACAACGAGAGATATGAATAAAATGCTAAACTGCCGTTTTCTTGGATTAAGTCATCGAGTCCATTCAACTGATGCCAAAATTCCATTTATAACAAAAAAATGTACAAAAATTTAGCTTTAGTCTGCCGGTTACTCCCATTTTGATCGAGGTCAGAACTGAGGCAATTATCGGATATTGAAACGCAAATGCGTTTTCATTGTGGTTTTGTACAAAACCGTACAGCATTGTATTGCTTTGTCAGCGGTCTTTAAATCGCTGTGGGGCCCAAGGGTTGGTTTGAAGCGACTAAATTAAAAAAATTTTGTCTTTTCTTCATTATTTTCAGTAAAAGCTGCGCTTCACAATGAAATTGGTGTCAAAACAAACTCGGTTTATTGTGCGTGTCTTACTTCTAGATCAGTTACGATTCAGTAAAAATATAAACTAGACGGAGAAGACAACAAGCATGCATGAATACAGTTCCTTGCTCGTTGAATGGTTACTACCCAGTCTTTTTTGGTTATCTTCGTTCGTGTTGTTTTGGTTGTGTCAGACGACAGCCTCTTACATCTCATTTGTAGTCCTACAGGGTTTCATAGGCTTAAAGCCTCTGGAGCTATCGTTAAAACCTTGTCGTTCTGATTTAGGTACAACCGCTGTAACACTTATGTATATGTAGTGATGTTCTCAGAACAGATAAAGGTCGGCAAATGAATCATAGATATAATTGAAAAGATGGTATCACTAATTAAACGTTTTGGTATCAATCTGTTGTTATGAAATATGTTTTTCTTAAGTCCGTGTGTCTTTTAATTTAGTGGAGCATGAGATAAGAATGTATGCTATTTTAAACAAAACCGGTTAGTGAGGAAGGGGACCTTTTAAGCAACGTATGAACTACAATCCTGGACAAAATTCCTTGGGACACTTGTGTAATTGCACTAATTTTTTGTGTTTTTAAAACGGAGTTTTTAAAAAAGGACTGTAATGCGTTTCTTCCGCCCCCCATACAATGTTGTCTGGAGAAATAGAGCGTGTACACTTGTCCAACATTGTAGAGGGGGGGGGGGGGGGAGGGGGAGAGAGAGGGGCTGAACAAGTGTAGATGAATTCGCGCCTGACTGTTTGCTTTGCGCGTGTGAAAAAGCACCTCAAATGTAAATTTGTCCCAAGACTTTTGTCCATGATTGTAGGTAGAATCAATCGCGTCAGTCGCGGGGATTGGCAAAAATTAAGAAATCACTTGACTGCGTTGATTGTGTGTACAAAATTGTCCGCTGCATCTCCAGACTGCTAGTTGGAGGACATTCATTTGCTTTTCACATATTTAGCAATTATGGAATAAGGCTGAGTAGGATATGAAGAATTCTGCAGATCAAGGAGGGTGTTATCCACCGAGGCTGAAGGCCGAGGTGGATAACGCCCTCCGAGATCTGCAGAATTCTTCATATCCTACGAAAGCCGAATTCAATAATTACTTTATTATTCATTCAAAATATTTCCCCGTTCTTAATGGAGTTTCGTCGTTTCGCTCTTTGTTTTTCTGCTCAACAAAAATCACACAATCTCGTCCCCAGGTTTTTCGGTCAACGGTTGAGGAGAGTTTGGGACGTACACCCACGACATGGTAACCACAACACAATGAACCACAACACAGTGAACCACGATACAGTGAACCACTATGGAACGGTTCATTAATCTGCAGCTGGCTGCTCTTTTGAGGTCAATTTGACGTCATCGGTTTAATAATTTGCATCAGGCTGCACTTTTGACGTCATTGATTCAATTGATTCTTTCCAAATTTGGTGAACAGCAGCTAGTTATGGCGAATTATACGTGTGGTTTTAATCAATAAGGAACGGGGATATTTTTTGAATGAATAATAATATTTTTCATTATTCATTCAAAATATTCAAATGTTATTATTCATTCAAAATATTTCCCCGTTTCTGATTGGTTAAAACTACGCGCATAATTCACCATAACCAGCTGCTGTTGACCAAATATTGAACCAATGACGTCAAAAATGCAGCCCGCTGCAAATTATTGAACCGATGACGTCAAAATGACGCCAAAAGTGCCTCCCGCTGCAGATTATTGAACCGTTGACCGAGAAAACCTGGGGACAAGGTTGTGTTTTATTAGGTGAGCGGAAAAACAAAGAGCGAAATGGCGAAACTCCTTCAAGAACGGGGAAATATTTTGAATGAATAATAAAGCAATTGTTAAATTCGGCTTTCGTAGGATATGAAGAATTCTGCAGATCTCGGAGGGTGTTATCAACCTCGGCCTTCGGCCTCTGTGGACACCCTCCTTGATCTGCAGAATTCTTGATATCCTACTCAGCCTCATTCAATATTTGCTAAATACCTGATAGATTTTATATTTATATCACCATTTTGTTAAGTGCCGCTGGATCTTTGAGAAGGCTTGCGCCCTGGTTGCGCTATATAAGTATGTATCATCATTATCATCATCATCATCATCATCATCATCATCATCATCATCATCATCATCATCATCGTCATCGTCATCGTCGTCGTTATTGTTATTGTTATTCTTTGTTAGCAGGAGCATGGGCTCCTGTTGTTAGTCGATCTCTTTGTTTAGTATTTTTTTTGTATATTCATATAAAAAATGAAACAATAAAGTTATGGCAAGCCAAGCATGACAAAAGTGGGTTGAGTTGAAAATCACCTATCGAGTCTCAGTGATCGATGTGTGAGAATGAGAAATCACTGTGCGAGATTGGAAAATCACTACGTGAGATTAGAAAATCACTGTATGAGAAATTAAAATTGCTATACGAGAATAAAAAGATGTCATGCGAGATCATAAGTACCAATCGAGAATGAAAAACTGCCATGCGAGATTGAAATTAACTGTTGAGAATGAAAAATCGTTGTGTGAGAAAAAGAAATCACCATTCGAGATTATCGATTGGTTTTTTTCTGAGCCGGTGATGCATAACCAGTCAGCGGAGAGTATTTTGGCGGTCAGTATAAAATATGGACTGCGGACTACGGACTACGGACTACGGACTGGGTATAAAACACGAAGAAAGCTTCTACATTGAATAAATTCTCGCACGAACGTTTCAGTCATAAATAGAAGCTATCTGTATAAATTATAGAAGTCTCATTTCCCGAAAGTTCCCGCTCATACAGGTTTAACCATGCTCAAGAGAAAATGATAGGATTTTCTCTTGCCATACTCGATTGCCGAAAAAGAAATAGAAGACACTGAAAGTCACAAAATTGACGAGCTGTATGAATTTTCGAATGATTGAAGCCATGATTAAATGTTTTGAAAGATCAACAGTCGAGAGAATTGAGGAGAATTCGAACGACACGTCCCGCTGTTCATTTGTTCGATCATGTATTAAATAAATACACATACATACGGCCACGGCGAAATGAGGAACAAAAAGTTGATAAATAGAAGAAACGGCATTACACAAGGATAGCAGCTCTGCACGCTTAATATCGCCTTGGAAAAGGAAGGGGAAAAAACGAAAAATAAATTTCTTACAACACAGGGTATTCGCTGCCTCGTACCCAGGCGCGTTCTACCGGATTCGAGAGCGACTGGGATTTTTATTTCGCGCTAGGTGTCATGGGAAGGGCGAAGAGAAAGTCGCGCCTGGCAGATTACGATTTCAAAATGGCGGAAAGTAATTTATGCAAAACTAAAGGGAAAGAAAAAGAATCATTTAGAGTGTTTTTGAGCGAAGGGAACGTTCACAAGCTTGTCCAGAAGGACAAAATCCCTTGTCCACAGAGTTCTTGTGAAAAGGACCCACGTTTTTTCGAAAGAAATGGCATTTCCGAGCATTTTCGTGTGTGGTAAACAATTGTACCTCAGCGTGTACCTTCACGGACGTAAACTTGCAGGAGAGCTTGGCTCTTAGAACAAGGCTTCACGTCAAAGAAACCATTAATATTCTTAATGTTTTTTTTTTAAGTAGAAGCGAAAAGGTAAGACAAATTTTTGTGCTTTTTATATACATTTCCCTTTATTGTGTAACGAACGAGAACCTTTGCTGTAATGTTTTGGAAGACACACTACTGTATCTTCCAAAGAAAAGCTGCATGTTTAGGTCGTTTTGTCATGTAAGTGACGCCAATGTGGGTCGTTACGAAATATTTGATTTAAAAATGTGATTCACTGCAGAGCTTGGGGTCATCTACATTGTAGAACCAAGCTTTTTAAGTACTGTAGGCTCAGCTAACAATTTGGAATATGACAAAACTGTAAGCATGAAGTATCAAATTAGCAATATTATAGAACCATGAGACAGAAAGAATTTAAAAATACCACTTTTCCATTCAGGGCTTAACTACAGAATACAGGGCCACTTTTAATCATCCACCAGATGAGCCGGGTCGTTTGCTGGTTTGCTCCTTTGTCATGCACTGCCGAGCCATACAAGCCAGTAAATACATAGACCTAGGACATAACGCATCAAGCCACTAAATGTATGGACCTAGTACTTGAAACATACATAGATTTTATCTACTGCCAAGCCAAACGAGCCACTAGATTATTCCTTGTTCTTTCATCCACTGCCGAGCCAAACAAGCCACTAATAAAAGTTGTTTACCTTCAAAAGTAGCCCTGTATTGTGAGGTTGCTCCCTATTTAGTTTCAGCACACTCATTAGAGATATCAGGTCATAATTTCGATTTCTTAAGTAGGTAATACAAGCTTCTTTTTGTTCATCTTCCTCTTGCAGGAGGGTTACCATAAAGTTAGGAAGACAAGTGGTTCCTTCTCTATGGAGTGTTTTGTTAAGAAAGACGAGGAGGCTGTCCAGTTTTCGTGCCTTGTTTTGTACCAGGCCAGAAAGTTAAAACCCTACAGTAAAGGAAGCTGTGCTTGTATTGTCCAGCTGAATCCATGCAAGCTTTAACTGTACACCAGCCCGACCTCTTTCCAGACACATGCATTTTTTGTGAAATGTGCAAGTTAAACTTTAAAACATGGGTTTTCCTTAACCTATGCTTACAAATTTGCATTGTTCTTGCTTCCATATAATCATTTCAAGTATGGTGCTTCTGCTCTTGGCATTGCAGCTCGAACCATTCCAAACTAAAATAAACAGAACTTAATCAAACCATGGAATATGTTTGTGTTATCCAGCAATTGAACCAGCGATCAATTTCATAATACTTTTACAATTGTACATGTAGTTTACTGGTGTAGCTAGTTTTCAGACTATAAAACAATGTCTACAGTACCTTGTAAAGTACACTTTGCAAAGTTTTTCTTTTGAATTGGCCCCAGGATATTTATGTGAATTTTGACAGCCCTGCCTAAAGTGAACTTTTAATAATGTCCACTGCTATTCACTGGTAAAAAAAGTTTAGTTCAGTTACCAGTCACTCACTTCAGGATAATTTTTCAGAAATGCTTCTGTGGATTCAATTTTATTTGATCACTCAGTAAGATTTTGACTACATGAGCACTAGTTCATTCTTTAAAGCTACTTTTTAGGGGCTAAATTATTAAAGGTAGCAAGATAAAAACAAATTTCCCAGGCACTAGCCTCCATATTACTGAAAAGGATCTAAAATAGGAATTACTAAGGTTGAAAATGCTTGTTAAATGGGTAATGACTTAATAATGGCATGTTCAAATTTTTTTTACAGCCCACAGTGAACAAAATGAAAAAAAAAAAACAATTTAATAATAGGCTATTAGGTTACCATCAAAATTTGAGAGGTATTATTTGCCAAATGCAATGGCAAGTTTTGTTGAAAAAATTAGGTGCAAATTATATATATATTTACTCCTGTATCATTAGCAATTTGGATTCCTTTAAAACTACTGTCATCTTTGTGCTCCTACCTTTTAGTAATTAGCTGAGATGCAGACGTGTCATTTTCAATTCCCCTTTTTCTTTTATGAACATTTTTATTTGTCTGCTAATAATGTTGAGCTTCAGATTTAACAGGACAACCTTTGTTTTGGAAATAAGCTGGACTACTCCTGGATGTACTGGAAAGCAAGCTAGATATTTTCAAATTTCTGTCATTAAATCCAACTCACTACTGTATGAGTGCACACATATATGTTTACAACACCTTCATGGACATTGAGTGCAAATCCCAGATGAGTTCTCTAGGCAGAAGCTCAGCAAAAATAGCTTCCTTTCATCATTTTTAAACATTAACCTTTGGATGCAGGTAACATGAGGCAAAATAAATACATGAGTATTCCATGCTTACCATAGAGATGCATACAGTGTAATAGAAATTCTATTCCGACATTAAAAAAACATTTTACGCAGGGACCCACAATTTTGTATGTTATTTGTTATTTGCAAGCACAGTGACTAAAACATGATCTGTCACTTGTGCATATAGTGTACATCCCCATATTTGGAGATGAAAATTCAAACAAGACTGGAGGCTGAGAGGTGGACACACCTCTGGCAGTAACTGCTGTGGCCCTCTTTATTGCTACATCTAACAGGATAATTCAGTTTAAACATGGCACTTACTGGCATATTTGACCATTTTTTAACTGCCCCACCAGGCATTACATACTTCATTGCTAAGTTCTATTTTCTACAACTGGCTTGAGCTCATAGTTTGCTGACCATTTTGTTCGGGCAAGATTTCCTGACCTGCCTTACATGTATTCCTTTGCATCTTAAGTGCAGAAATGCTATAAAAAATATCTCCAAAAATTATCTGTTTGTTGTATTTGTAGGATTTTAATCCGGATGAGATGACACCCTTACATGACACTGCTGTAACAATGGGTTATACCACAGAGAATAATTGTGTACAATCCAATGACACTGTACTTGATATTCTCAATAATGAGGCAATTTTTTTGCGGCTCTTCTCAGGGGCATTCACTTTCATGATATTCAGTACTGTTAACTGACTGACAGATGAAGAGTCATCTTCAACTGGTTCTAATGTCTCATTAAGTTGGGCACATAACTGGTCACGTCTTTCATTGCACTGATTGCTTGTCAAGTTGAAAGCTATGTTTTATTTATTCCATTTTCACTGCAAAAAGAAAAAAAGAAAAAATAAGGGTTGTAGAATATTTTAAACTAAAAAATAAAATAATAATAGTACATGATAACAATAATGACATTAATGACAAATAGCATTAACGGTTATATGATTAATGTTTGTTTGAAATTAAAATCATACAAATACTGCACAACATCAATTCATCCAATACTGGTGATTAATCTAGACACTTTTTGACTACAATTTAAAGGGGCTCAGTCACGTTAGAAAAGCTTAGCAAAACTTTTCAAATTCGTTGTTTGCAATCCGCGTCAATCTTCTCCATCCTTAACCATCCTTGTTCCTTCATGGTTTATTATCGTCTCTTTGATGTCTTTCTATCTTTACAAAGTGTTATTTTTAGGTTTCCTTCAATTTAACTGTTATTTTTTTCGATGTTCAAAATAACTCAAGATGCCGTGACTGAGCCCCTTTAAGGTACATTTTAGGGAAGTTTCGAAAACTCGCTCACCTTAATACATTTGCAAAGTGAAAGGTGCTGTTATTTACTAGAGTTTTTAAAATTAATGTTTTCTTTTGAGGGTGCCAAACGTGTAAAATAACTCCAAACAAGAAACATTAGGCCGTCATAATAATTATATGCCTACATTCGATTCTCGTCGCGCACACAGGCTTAGGGTGTCTTGGTATTCAGTAAAAATCTAGTTCAAAGACGGCTTACCTCGCTTTGCTTGCGACTGTACCGATCGATATTCCGGGGTCAGGAAGTGCTTTCCTCTCCCTTTTGATTCTGGCGTACTAGTCGCTGGAGCATCTAAAATAATTTATTGAAAAGATTTTTCTTAAAAATACTAAACCTTAAAAATACTAATGAGTCCGATATGTAAATGCTTGATATGAACCGAGTTCACCTGTTCACCGAAATCGAAATGCTAATTAATATGAAAAACATTTTATGATGTACATCATACAATAAAAAGCACTTACCGTGTAAAGAAAGGTCATGCTGGGAGGTCATGTAAGGATTCCTCCGTCTATGCTCGTCATATACATTTTACACGAGTCGAGGTCGTGGAGTTCTCATTACTAGTATTAAAGCGCTGCTTATCTTTGTTTCCAAAATTATACCAAAAACTACAAAAAAAAACATTAACATCCTTATACCACAGACCTCGACATTATTTCTCCTCAAAATAGCGAAACGGGAACGGTTCACAGCCCAAATCCAGAAATCGGAGTTCTCTGGACAGAAATCGAACCAAATCTGCGAGGCGTCTCATTTTTCTCGTTCACCCTTCCCAGCGTCCTTTGCGTCCACGCTAAACGTTCCCGATCCCCATTGCGCGATATTCTTTGATGGCTCCCTGGCTCATGCGGTCTCCTCGCTTGAGACGCCTAGGAACGAGGCAGGGGTATTCGTATTTGGTCACCCACCCAAGTACTATCCCCGCCGAACGGGGCTTAACTTTGTTGAGCAGACGAAACATGTTGCTGTCCTTGTGGTATAGTAACTCCACGGTGGAAGCATTTTTTTAAAATTTCTAAGACGAGAAAAGGTATCAAAAAGAGAAAAAATATATCTGATACTGCATGGCTGGGAAAGTAGAGAATAAAAAGTTAGAGGAATATGCTTTGGTGATCGGACATGCGGCACTTTCGAAATAATTGCCTCGGTCTCTCGGACATGTCGGACGAAGATAATTCGGTCTCACGGACCGATAACTTTGTGAATGTGAATGTTTTCAACAGCGTTACATCTCCTCATGTACTGTCTTACCGGAAATCGAAACTTTGCAAGAAAAGAAGAATTAAAATATGAAACTATATATCGCAGCCCTCACCTCCAATGCCGGCTATCTTGGGTGAGTCACTATACCACAAGGACAGCAATATGTTTCGTCTGCTCAACAAAGTTAAGCCCCGTTCGGCGGGGATAGTACTTGGGTGGGTGACCAAATACGAATACCCTGTGTTGTAAGAAATTTATTTTTCGTTTTTTCCCCTTCCTTTTCCAAGGCGATATTAAGCGTGCAGAGCTGCTATCCTTGTGTAATGCCGTTTCTTCTATTTATCAACTTTTTGTTCCTCATTTCGCCGTGGCCGTATGTATGTGTATTTATTTAATACATGATCGAACAAATGAACAGCGGGACGTGTCGTTCGAATTCTCCTCAATTCTCTCGACTGTTGATCTTTCAAAACATTTAATCATGGCTTCAATCATTCGAAAATTCATACAGCTCGTCAATTTTGTGACTTTCAGTGTCTTCTATTTCTTTTTCGGCAATCGAGTATGGCAAGAGAAAATCCTATCATTTTCTCTTGAGCATGGTTAAACCTGTATGAGCGGGAACTTTCGGGAAATGAGACTTCTATAATTTATACAGGTAGCTTCTATTTATGACTGAAACGTTCGTGCGAGAATTTATTCAATGTAGAAGCTTTCTTCGTGTTTTATACCCAGTCCGTAGTCCGTAGTCCGTAGTCCGCAGTCCATATTTTATACTGACCGCCAAAATACTCTCCGCTGACTGGTTATGCATCACCGGCTCAGAAAAAAACCAATCGATAATCTCGAATGGTGATTTCTTTTTCTCACACAACGATTTTTCATTCTCAACAGTTAATTTCAATCTCGCATGGCAGTTTTTCATTCTCGATTGGTACTTATGATCTCGCATGACATCTTTTTATTCTCGTATAGCAATTTTAATTTCTCATACAGTGATTTTCTAATCTCACGTAGTGATTTTCCAATCTCGCACAGTGATTTCTCATTCTCACACATCGATCACTGAGACTCGATAGGTGATTTTCAACTCAACCCACTTTTGTCATGCTTGGCTTGCCATATAAAGTGCATTAAGGAAACGATAGAGAGACGAAAGGGAACCTCTGTTCGCAACCGTTCGATTTTCATGAGTATCGTGCCGTACAACAACTCATATGTGATCTGCATAGCCCATGTAGCTTCTTGTAACGCCAATGTGGGCCTCGGACAATCTTGGACAGAGTAGAAATTCTGGATATAAATTGATCATCGATAATATTCGATCACTTTAACAAATAAAGAAGCCTCGCGACTGTGCTACGTTCTGTTGTAAAGCACGCAGGAAGGGGTAGAGCACGAAAAAAGTGTGGGGGAAAATACGATACGTAGTCGAGTGTTTTTCCCCACTTCTTGAGTTTTTTACTGCTTCATAAGTAAGAACTGATAACAGGACTCGTGGTGAGTAATCGAAAATCGTCGATTTTTCACTTAGCGTTATCGATTTTATCCAGTATATACAAGCAACGATAGTTCAATAATGATAAAAATTCATATACAAAGAACAATAATGATATTTACTTTACTGTCATCCTGTTCATACAGTGGTATCCCGATTTTTCGACCCTCCTAGGAAAACAAGAATTGGTTTGAAAATCGGCTAGTTCGATGATGTCTGGAAGAAAACAAGTTTTTGGTTCTAAGAATAGAGCGATTCGAAAATTCGAGTATTTAGAACTTAAAATTACTTTCCCCTGCGAGTGAGTTCCCAGACTTTAAAGTGTACAAGTGTGACTTCTAGATTTAGAAATCCTTCTTAATTTCATTGTAGTGTACATCTACTAAATCCTTCTTTCTAAGGTCACAGTCAAATGCTGCGAACAGGCAACATGAGCCTTCTCGCAGGCTAGTCAATCGATTAATCGCATGATAAAGTCGATAACTTTGAAACCTCGCCAGCGTGTGAGTATCGAGTTTTATCGACTCATCGATAACATCTAAAACAGTTAAATTCAATTTATCGATTGATGATGTCGATTTATCGAGTGGTTTTCCGATATGGATTTTTATCGACTGACTACCCAGGGTAACAATGGTATATTTATGCACGACGCGGTACGGTATTATAAGGACGGAAATATAGAAACCCAGCTTCACAAAGGGTCATTATTTTTATCTTGCTTTACCGTTTTGTTACCTTCAGAGAGATTTTTACCCTAAGGATTTAACTCTGTCATTTTCAACTCTTTTTACTAATTTTAAAGCGATGATGACTCGATGATTCATATCTCTTTGTTATGCATCATTTGCACGCGACGTAAATATGTCATTGTCAATTACGTATACACCCGACCTCCTGCTTTTGTCTGGGCCAGAGCATCCTGATCAAATCGATGAATATTGCTTGCGTGTAGTCGTGACCGACTCTTAATGCTACCCCTAGCCACAAATCAACAGGTTTGTACGAATAAACGCGGGTGGTTATAAGAACATGAGATCGGTTTGGCAACTAGCAGACTTCAGGTAGAGTAGCCATTCTGTGTGTTTCATGTCATGCTTTTTTCTTTTACAGGCGCGTAGCTCGCGTTCTGAAAGTCCTTCTTCTCAGGACAGCCACCCCAAGGAATTCACTGCGGAGGAAAGAGCCAGAGAGTCGAGCAGTGACAGCGAGGCAGGAGAAGACACTCCGTATGAGTGGACCGCCATGGTGAGCAGAGTCTATAAATCTACATATTTATGTTTGTTTTGATTGAACAACATTCTCTTGCATAGAAACTTGTAGGTCAAAACGTCAGTGGATGCTGGCGGATGCTATCTCGAAGATGATATCAATGGCGGTGATAATAGACATAATAAGCTCTAAATTGGAATTGTTTAATATTTACACGACAGATTGCTCTTCCATTGAAGTTGTTTGCATTTTTAAAGGCTTAACATGTTTCTCTCTTTGGCGCAAATTACGTAACAAACCAACATGTATGCTCAGACGGTGCCTTTGATTTGAGACAAATTCGTCATCGTTGGTTTGGCATCTTTAGAGTGCGATTAAACAAAGACATCTAATTACAGAATCAAAGCAATCACGAAAGTTGGAATAGGGTTGATGGAGTAATTTTACCACAACGTTTACCGTTGTCGAATAACAAAACTCAGCCAATTTCGATGTTTTGAGGCTTGGCGGAATAAAACATGGAAGAATACTTATTTTCATGTCATTTGTTAATCCCTAATGTGATTTCGGTTAATGAGACATTTTTATATGAAATACATTAGCATTTCTTTACAAGAAATATTCCTTTTATTGCTATAACAAAAAGAAGCTCCCAGCGAGTTATAAATGATGTATTCGACAGCGAAACTGTCAGCTCAAAACCGTCAATAATTTGGACCACTTTTCCTATTTGTTTACATTCATCATGACTATTTGGAAACAAAAATTGTCTTGCTTGATCGTTCAGTAGCCTTGTGTGGGAAAGACTCAAGTTGGTCACCCTACTGGAACATTGCTGGATAACAAATACGTTCAACTGATTTTTTTTTCATTAACCAGTCCCGTTGTGAGTTTGTTTACGTTGAAAACATATTATGGCAGAAGTTGCTAGAAGCAGCACTACAAGCAAATTTATGTTTAAATAAAATTAACCGGGACCGAAAAAGAAATACGTCCTTTACAAAAGTTCAGTAAAAACAGAGCCCAGTTTATGGCATTGTCTCGTATTTATGGACCACTCGAACAATAGCAGTTGTACACCTTTCCAGATCCATTCCCGTAATTTTATACTTTCCGCGAATATCTTTTAGCGTCGTAAAACAAAAGGGGTTCAACGTCTCGTGGCATACCAAAATAATCATGGGATTGAAATCTTAGATGTCCGCAGGTGGAGACCATTCCCTGATAATTATTCTAGTGTCTGTTGTCTTAAAATCCTGACAAATCTTGCGTCGATTGCAAAACAAACGGTGCGTCACCATAAGTAAACCTTACGTACTTCGCCACTTGTCACAAGGGCCAATAAAATGCTATTTTGACACGAGGTATTCCATCACTGAATTCCACTGTTACCCCATATGGATTCTAGTTCAGAGAATGATATATTCGATACGGTTGCCGGTTGTATCATTTCTTTCATTTAGCGGGCGCTGTTTACTAAGAGTTCAATTGGATTGCTCGGAGCAACGTGCGCTATTTTTGAGCGAACATGGATAAGTTAAAACTTAAATGAGTGACCGCTTGCTCGATCGAATCTCAGTTGGATTAAGCACCTTTTGAATTACCTTCTTATTGATCACGAAACCAACAGCCGGTGTGGGCTTCGCAGTTCACTCTCAGTTATCGCTGTGACAATGAGCTCGCTCCGTCGTCGACAAAGCCATCCTCGTGTATCAAGAACCGTATCTGACCCTTCAAAAAGCCAGGTAACACAAAATAATTGTTTATTTTTTCAATCGCTCTGTGGGAGAATTGGTCTAAATAAGCCAGAAATTTGACAATTCTGTCCTATTTCCGCATTAATATTGCTATTCTAAATTAAATATGAAGTTGGATGCAATTGCAACAGTTTGCTTGAATTGGACGGCTCTTTCTCGTATATGGCAGGACTACACTGAACCAAGTAGATCTAGTTGCAACTCAGTATTTTAACAATCAGGTAGGAAGGGATGGGGATGTCAGAAATGTTTGCCAATGGCTTTCATCTTTCCACGTGACTAACATCATTATGTATTGAAGTACCTGACGGAATTTGTTTATTTATCGGAGTAGAAACTCCTTAGAGCTATTTTAGATTTCGCACATGCAATTAATTCGCTATCTATCGAACTGAGAAAATTTGATAAGTGTAATTGCTTTCAACAAGTATCAGTTAAAGTGTTCATCATACTCTGAGCAAACGATTGAGTGGTCTCCGTTAGATAAGAATAGGTAATAACTTCCCACAGTGGTGTTTTCCTAGTCAAGTGGCAAATTAGGTGTCATTGTTATCCCTAACAGATTACTGTTAAGAAGCCACTTAAGAAATGTCTTGGGTGTAAGAGGCACCTTAACACTAAATGGGGTGCACACACTTCGGTAGCCGCAATCTTGGGCTTAAATGACTAACCAGAAAGCATTAAAGCTACGATTTAAACATTTGAGGCATTATTTTTTCGCCGGAAGAGAGTCAAGATCAGAAAATGTTCTTGAACTGATTGAAATGGCTTCTCTTCCTCATAAGTGCTAACTGTTTATTCAAAGCAAACTATAAACGTGATGGGATGATCGTGAAAATATTATCTGGCATTTACCGTTTTTGCAACTGATCATGGCCTTTCACTGTAGTTCGTTGTGCACAACACCTTGAAAGGGCTACATCTTTGTAGATTCTACTGTGGAAAGACGACAATATATAATATGAATGAAACTCGCGTTCCGCCTAGAGCATATTACATAATGATGCAGGATCCTAACCAGAAACTAAATACTGACTGATCAGGAGTCCATGAAAAAAAAAATGTGACCGAGACAGTGCGCATGGTCAATTCCTCTTTTGGACATTAAGTGTATTTATGACGACTCTAAACAAAAAAAAACGAAAAAAAAAAAAAAAAAAAAATGAGGCAAATGCCCAGCGGGTTTGCCTGTAACTAGCTGCTGCCCTGTGATGCTTGTCTTTGCTAACTGTTAATGTCGAACACCTCATGTTTTTTAAATAAAAACAAAATGAGTGAAAGGTATATATTTATGTATACATTTTGTTTTTTAATCTTGAAGAATGTTATTTAAACCTAGAATATATACGATTATTAAATTGAACATATACTTGAACATATTTGGGCGGATCAAAAAATTTGTATTTTAATTATATAATTCAAATGGCCACAGAGCAACTTAGTTTGTTAAGTTGTTATGATCGAGCTTACCATGGCAATCATAACAAAAACATCACGCACTTACTAAACGTGAAGGAGGTTGTTGTGCATTAGCTACAAGACCGATGGAGATTTCTCCAGCAAAGCCGTCTTTCCACAGATTCGTCTCCTTTATTCTAGCTTGTCTTTCCTCTCTTACAATAATGATATCGTCTTTATGGTAGCTATTAATTTCAAATCTACTTAACATGCGGCCAACGCCAACTTATCTCTACTCATGACAGTGACCAACTCGAAAGCTCATTGGCTACTTTGGTCACTGTACACGATTAAATATTGTTGGATAATAAATCTCTTACTCGTTGTTTGCATTTTGACTCGCCCTACGGGCTCGCCAAAATACGGCACAACTCAATTCAATTCAATTCAATTCAATTTATTAATTTAAATTAATTCATCGTAAAATTACTCAGCGATACTACACAACAAAACGTCGAATAAGATATATGTATCTCGTCTCAGTGTAAACAGTGTAAAATAATAAAACTTGAAAGAAAAGGTCAAGGAGACAGCGTACTTTTAAAGACGGATTTCGTTCAAAGTTCAAGCAATAAAATTTATTTACTACTTATTAAAAATTATTTATTTGCATGTTAGCTTTTGAAATACTTTTTAAGACATCTCACTTTAATTCATTTCTCAAAGTGAACCCGCGATGAAATTCTGATAAGCGGCATTCTCGAAAAAGTTGAGGTCAACCCCGTTAGAATAGCTTGTGTTGTTTTGTTTTGAATTGACGTGAAACGTCAGCTTTTATTAAAGTATGGGTAACTTCAAATTTACTTTTCTCTCGCGGGGTCAGCAATTTGAGTCTCCATATATAATCTCTCCGTGGCTGTATTCAAAATATTACCATGCTATGAGGTTGTATTGGTAACTTTACTAGTTTTTATTTTTGCCATTATTGTTCGAATGTTCAACAGAAACTATCTTAATTTCTTTGTCCTAGAACATCACATTCGGGTATTCGTCATCTTTTGCCATCAAAACGTAGGAGAGGTTTTTAGACGGAGTGCTGGCCAAACTTTGAACAAGAAATAAAAACACTTTTTATGGCTTTGTATTTTCATTATAAAATTTTAATTATAGTTATGCATCTTGGGACCGACAATGCCAACGGAGCACAGAAGCAGCAGAAGTGTCTAATATTGTTAAACTTCTCTGATGTTCATGTTTCGTAAATTTTTTTATGCAGCCATTGAAGCATCACGATGAACCACGACGCAAGATCTCTGCGCCTGCGTATCGCCCTGGTCGGCGGGATTCCGTAGTGGCAGTACATACGAATCGAAGAGCGAGCGTAGCAGCCCCAAGACGCTTCAACCGGAGAGGAAGTGAGGTATCAATATTACTTGATAACTTGCAAGACTCTAATAAAACGGTTTTAACCTTTAACACGTTCATTGGGACTTGTTCAAATAATTTATTAACTCAAACACGTTTCACACTGTTAGCAATACACTCTGTTTCTTTTATGACAACGTCTAATTTTAGAACGTTCTTACATTTTTCTCGATCTGAGGCTGAAAGCGTTCCTAAGATGTTCTTAAATGTACATGGTATACTTTATACCACCTGATGACTTTGATGATGTAGAAGTTATTTTAGAACAGTTACATATAAGAACTGCTGATTATTAGAACCGAGATGTGTGTCATGCAGTAAGAAAACCATTGTTAATGTTATACAAAACATACCCTAAGTATTTGGGTTAATTTAAATCCAGTTTTGTTACCTTTATTTTATGCTTGTCATTTAATATACAGATTAGCCAATTAAACACGTTCTTAATCTACCCTCAGCCTGAGGAATGTTTTTAATACGTTCTTAAAATCTTGGTTAATCGCAGCATCAGCGTTCTTATAAAAAAACAGAGTGAAGTCTCCTCCGGCTTTCACGAAGCCAAAGTGATTAACAGGTGCGGCAGTCATGTATGCTATGCAGAGAGCTCTTTCATTTACAGGCTATCGATATATCACCCCGTTCACTTCAACATTATTCCTAGAAAAACACCGAAACATATGATAATAACATTAAGAGGCAAAAGGATGTGCAAGTTGTTTGTAAGAAAGTTGGATTTGATCGTTAAAGACACACTCAATACTGAATTGCAGGCTTTCTTTTTTCAGGATGGGTTTTTCTGGTTATCTTTCTATGCAGCTCGTAACTAACAGTTTCAAAGCGCGAACTGCGCAACTGCGAGAATTTGCTCCCTTCAACTGGAAATTAAAGGAGCACATTCACGGTAGTTTGAGTTATTTTGGCCATCGAAGAAAACCTGAAAATAATGCTTTACAAAGATAGAAAAACACCAAAGAGATAATAATAAACCTTATTACATGGCTCTGTCTCACAAGGACTGGGAACTACCAAATTCACGAATCTGATTGGCTAAAATGGATATTGACCGCGGTCTAGATTTTCCCATCTAGACCGGCAGCTAGACCAGTTATGTTTTGAAGCGAAAAAGCTGAGAACTAAAATGCAAAATCATTGACTGTTTTCATCTGAGAATATTTGTTTCTGTAAGCGCCAAAAAACTGATGAGAAAATAAACTAAAGAGGACGAGCGAACTTTGGAAGAATTAAATTCGGCCGCTCATCACCGTTTGCAAGCAAACTGTCACTTAGTACAAACCAGTTACATTAAACGAATTAAATTGTTCTTGTTTTCGCCATATAATAAACATCTTATTAACCGAGCTAAGTCGGTCTGTATGGGAGAATCTTGACCTCGGTCATGTGTACAGACCTCACTGCGTTCGGTCTGTACTTACGACCTCGGTCAAGATTCTCCCATACAGACCTCTTGCTCGGTTAATAAGAGCTAAATAAAGGAACAAGGATGGAGAAGATTGTCACGCGGATTACAAACAACGAAATTGAAAATTTTAGGCTTAACTTTTCAAGTCATTTAACCGAGACTGTGCTCCTTAAGGGAGGCATATAGACCACCGGATGTTATCAGTTTCCCAGGAAACAAACCAATGTCCATAGAACTAATTATCGATAGATAGCATGATAGTTTCCTACGTGAATAATCGGCAAAACTGTCGGAAAACATTCGGATATCTTGTTGACTTATGCTAAAAGGTGTAAGCCGACCCGCAAAGTGGCCACATTGCACTTAATAGCTTTATTCCTTAAACGAACCGACTTCGTTGTTCAATATGTACTGTTAACATAACTGAAGCTATCCAGTCAACAGCACGTCAGCAAAAGATGGACGCTCTTAAAAACATGTAAAATGACTTTTAATCGTAGAAGTAACAAGTGAATCAAGGGACCTTTAGGTATAATGCCTTTGTGTTCATTAATTGGTACATGGCTTTCAGTTCCAAAACATGCGTCGAAAAATATATATCTTGCTATGAGATATATGCATTTAGCCTTGTTTTGTGACCTCTTTAAATGACGTTCCTGTCGTATTCATTTTGTAAGTACATTGAGTACATTGACTTAGAAAATCGACCCATTTCCTGTGGCAGTAGGTAAAGCAAACGTTGTGAATAGGATAGCCACAAGCCTGATATTCAGGCTATTAATAGCTATGGACTCTTTATTTTCGCCAGTCTAAATTAAAGCAAAGCCGCCGTCCGCGAAATCAGTGTTCTCGCACAATGGAACCGATTTAAGTCATATTAAAGTTCACACATCTTATAAAAGCACAAGTTGCCTCGGCTTTTCAGCCTATTTCCGCACCAGTGGTACATGCAAATTCTTTATTCTCACCAGTGTAAATTAAAGCAGAGCCGCTTTCCGCGAAATCAGTCTTCTTATTCAATGGAAACTTGCCTCCGCCTTTCAGCCCATTTCCGCACCAGTGGTACAAACTATTGCAGATGCAAAGCACGACAAATGCTTTGACGTCATGTCGGCACTTCGAATGGTTTCACGTCCGATGTTTACTTCTTAATTCGTTTGTTTATAAACAATTGTTTCTTCGGTTGAACACACAGCAACCTAATTCTTTTATAAACTCGGCAATTCTCTTGGGAAGTGCGTCGTCTTGGCTTTCGTCCTCAAGGGATCAAATAAACATAAGTGAAGAGCAAAATTCAAATCCCGACGAATATGAAAAAGGAATAACTGCTAACTATGGAACACCGCTTCAACGTGTCATTCATCCATCAGTTTTCCGCGGCCAGGGAATGGGTACTCGACTCAGTGTTGTTCAAGGAAACTGTGGATGTTGGTTCACAAGTAAGGTGCCACGTATCTTCCTTTATTCGATTTTAATTTACTTTGCAGTACATGGAAATATTTAGTGGTTTTTAAAGAATAACTCTCTAATTGTATTTCGTCGTATTAAACTGCGATTACTGAATTCAACTCCGAGCATTGATATTTCTTTGTCAACGGTGAATGTATAGGCTAGATTTCCGCCGCTCAAGTCTACGGTAAATGCGTTTTAAAACTAAGCAATAGAAACCTCCCTTAGCGTTGAAGTAAGCGAAGGAATTTTTGACTTTGTTTTGAGTGACTGTCATAAACACCTGTGTTATATAGATCACAAAATGATCATAAAGCTTTCAAAATTTTAGAGACTCAATGTCGAATATTAAATTAATAACCTAGGATCGGTTTCACTGCTGTCAAGCTGCAAAATTTGTAAGCTTTAAACAATTTTGAATTTGGTTTTTTTTTGTATAAGGAAACGATAACTTCTGAAATATTTACCGAGGGTAGAGGCTTAAGTCGTAATGTAGTCGGTTGATATTTGTATCTTGCCACAGTTACCCATCAATTGAGGTTATTTCAGTAATAAGTTTAATCAGTTGAATCAAGACTTGAAGGGTGCATACTCGAAGTTCTTTCGCAACTTTTAACATAGCTCCAGCTATGCTAAGAATGTGAATAAGAACAAAGCTCACGTGTAAAATAATAAACTTTGATATTAAAGAGAAAAGGAATTAATTTCAATTAATATAAAGGAAGCACAAAATTACGTGTTAGGACCGCAGTGTATCTCTGTTAAGTACAATATACTTGATAGAGAAGAACGGTATTTGAGGTCGTTATGAATGAATTCACTCAAGTTTGTATTCGATAACTGCGGTTTCATTCGTTTATTACAGTTATCAACTGAGTTCAGGTTAAAACGTCCTATTGAACTATGAATGTTCAATTCGGTACGACTCGCGAGTCTTAAAGGCTTTTGAAAAATGGGACAGATTCCTACGAACATCTGCTGAGACGCATGCCGCACTTACTTTAAAACGTATTTTCAAGGAAGGTTATTGTTTCCTCAGTACACCTGACCCTCAACTTAAAGCTAAAACCTGCGCAATTACTCTGTCACTATCTTAAAATGTTATCGTGCTAAGCGGTCCAAGTATCCAACTGGTTTTCAAGACGGTGTACCACAGCATTGCAAAAAACCGAGCATAATTTAATATAGAGGAGACAAAACAGTTTCTGAGTTATCAGCCATCTGTTGTTGTCAGGGACAAAGAAGAGAGACAAGAAGACTGCCAATTTGGATAACAGCAAAAAGAAACGATTATTTTTCGTGATGCTATCGAAGTTCAATTAGGTCTTGAACCACAAAGGCAAGCTCTTTGAAAGGACAGTTAATTTAATCATTTGGAAGGTGATAAATCTCTTCAACAAAACTGACTTGATTATTTCTTTCGCAATACCAAATTATGTTTACCGTTTTAAAACAAACGTGAACGAAGTATCTTGAGGGCAAATAAAAATACCTTTTTGAAGCA
>JAHPZR010022349.1:0-24496 GCA_019787425.1 Platygyra sinensis
AGGGCTGTTGAGATAAAGTTAAAATAAGCAGTGGAGATCAACAACTGATATGTACTCATAATGCAATTTATGTATAGCACTATCAGCAAATGGAACCTTTTTGGTAAGTAACCGGTCAACTAGTGTCCGGATTTATTAGCTGCAAGCTAACAATTATCTCTCGGTAACTGTACTTATCAGAGAAAAAAAAATTAACGTTTGTATTTGATTGGATCTAGATACGAGGAAAATATCTCCTTTATCTGCCAATAAACACGGCGAGAATTAGAAAAGAAAAATCACCGTTTTATTTCGATTACTCAAATGTTAATTGTCTTTGCTTGCGCCATCATGACGTCAACAGCTCGTGATAGTTTTTTCTTAAAGATTTTTTTTTTTTTAAGTCAACTGCATGAGTCGGACAAAATGACTTCAATCGTAGTAGAAAATTTTCTCTTAATAACATGTTGTTGGAACATTTAGTGGTGTTTTAAAGAATACATCTCCAATTGCGACCAGGCAATAAACTGTACGTAATTACTCCACGGTCGACAAGGCTTTTTGTCACGTGATCCTAAAATACGTCATGCTGAGTGTTGATACCTCATACCGAGTCACAAAAATAAAGTTCATCGAACATGCAAACAGTGTGGTTTAAAATGTACATGGTTAGATGAGGATAACGAACTTCATCCTGCGAGAAAGTATTTAAGCCGCGCGCTTCCTGTCGTTTGGCGGTTAACGTTGGTCGGTATCCTGTCGGCTGGTAGAGCGACAAACAGCTTTCACTCAAATGATTACAACAATTGACAAGGGATTTAACACTCGTTCTTGCTGTGGGAAAGATCAAGCAATCGAGCAGGTTGCGTCTTTGTGAAAAGAATAGATATGCTGGGATTATCAGGGGACGATTCATCTATTCACTCAGAACTGGTAGTGTATTCCACTTTGAAAATTTAGTCGTCCTGTTTAGCTGTGAGCATATATTGTAAATGTTTTACACGTTTGCATGGCAACAGGTGTTCTTTGGTGTAACGGACCTTAAAACATAGATGTACATGTAAACGCACGCGACCTTTATTCTAAAGCACAAAGCTACTTGAAGAATATTTCAGCTGCCAGCAGCTCCACAACTGGCAGTCCACGATTGCTGCCCGATGGACTTTATATTGCGATTTGCGAGAAATCGTGCATTAATTTGAGCCTTTTCCGAACCGGAATTGGATATTATTCCTCTGGTTATAGACTGTAAAACGCGAATTTACATGTAGACTCTTTGGCGTCTATGCTTCATTTATCTTGGCGTCAAACAGTTCTGAGGTTCTTGCGCAAACTACTTTTTTCTTTTCACTTAAAAACCTACAATAGCTCCTTCCAAAACAATTTTTCCAACCCAAAACTACCAAACATTTTCGCAACGATTTTCTGCGGGATGGAAATAATAATAATTTAAGATGTACAGTTAATAGGTATCCAATATTGTAGATTTTACTTGGTTGTTTCATAACGAATCCACTCAAGCCTGTACGTCCATCATTAGCATCTTACAATTGTAGTTCGGCTGTAAAGCTACCGTGGCGATACTGTTATTTAACGCATTCGTACGCTTGTCTTATTACATAACAAGCAGTTTCAGTGTCTCTAAAAGGCTCCCTGTTTAAAAGGGGAAACCGCTACATTGGTATCAACTCGAAATCATTGCTTGCCGCAACAGTGGAAAAATAAGTATGCTATGGAATATTGTTGCTTATCTTAATAACCCTTGTCGGACCTTTCAATCTCCTTTGTAGTCTCGTTAGAAGTTAGGTGTAAATACTTGATTTCTACCTTAACTTCCTTTTCTCAGATTCAATGTTGATTTTAGGTAAGGGTGCGGTGACACATCGTACTTCCGTTACACTAGAATGCTAAATTGTGTGGTGGCATCATTGTTTTCATTCAGGCACCAGCTCTCACGGTCATAGCGAGAAGGCGAAATTCACAATCACTGGCATATCCTGTGGGATTGAGGAGAAGAAATTCAAGGGCTGTCGGTTTAGGTGAGGCAATTCTCTTTTTATGTTTTTCATTCTTTGTTAACTGCATACCTAGATGCTAGGTTTCAAGATCAGTTGAGAAGCACAGCACCGGTCACAGAGCTAGACAAAGGACTTAGATCGTTTTAATTCACTTGAAGTTTCAGGCTCGGAAGAGAGGGAGGTTTTCGTTAACTACTCAACTTAAAACGATTTAAAACTCTTTAACTTCAGAGTCATTTTGACCTCCCTTTCAACTAAGTTCAAGTCAATAAAATGACCTTTTGAGTAGGACAATAAACAGCATGTTTAAAACCGCTCTCGCAGTCTCTCTAAGATTTTTTATTTATTTCCTGTTCCTTAAAATATCACTTTAAAACCCATGAAGAAAACAAAAATGACAATTTCAAAAAAGCATAAACAGTATTACTCATGGGATGCAAGAATTCTACACATCAATATAACGCGAATATTAACCATTTGGTATCTCCCTGAAATATTGCATGACTCGAACACATGTTATGAATATTTAACTATCACCCGGTTATTACAGGGTTATTGAGTTCATTGCACTAGTCACTGACTAGTGGAGGCTATGGCCAAAGATTTACACGTATTTAACTAATTTACAGAAGTTTGAAACGAATTTTGCACGGCCAAACACTCCCTCCGTCTCGCGGTGGGTCTCGAAAAGTTGAAGGGAGAGAGCTTTTTGTCACTGCAAAGTTGTCGTGCGTTCATGTTTTGATAATAGAAATTTCTCATGTAAGTGCTTTTGTATGCGCTCAATTAGCATTTTATTGACAATTTTGGAACAAGTTACGGTTGGCTATGGGGATTATAGCAAAGTAGCGCAGCTTTGTCTCGATAGACGTGTCACGAGGCGCACAAGGTATGGTTCTGATAAATCGACACCCAACCGATATCAATAAAAGCAAGAGAGTCTCGGCAATAAGTGGAAAGTGGAAATCTTGAAAAGATATTTGCTTCTGCCAAATCAAAAATGTTAATTCGAGTAAAGAATGCAAAATTCATGTTGGAACTATCAGACGGAGCTGACAGACGAGAGTTTAAAAATTCGCTGTTTTGAATTCATGCGAAATGAATTGTAAAATAAGATTATTAGTATAAAGAACTTATGAGAAAAAAACGCACGCAACTCATTTTAGAAGAGCACAAACATTTACCCATTCTCGTTCTCCCAGAATCGCGACCTCTGGGCCATGGGAAGGTCCAACACCAGAAGTCCGTAAATCCACCGGAACTCCGCGATTTACGGACTTCCCGTCACTCTGCGCATTCTCAGGGTCAACTGTAACAAATCTGATTGGCTGAGAATACAAATGGATTGCCCTCCGCATGCCCCGAAAATTGGACCCTCCTCCCAGAGGTCGTGATTCTTGGTGTGACTGAGAATTATGGCACATGCCCAACATTTAAGAGCATGCGCGTTTTTATTTGTTAGTTTACTACCTCGCAAACTGCGCATGATCGAGAGAGTGGTACATAGATACAAAGGTCAAGCGAACATTTACACTTTGTTGTCTACTGTTGCAGATAATCAGCTCAGAGTACAAGCCAAGGCGAAGCATGAAATGCTAGCCAACCTTGTCCTTCCTGCATTTATTGATGAACTTCCAAGAACAAGAGAGAGACGGATTGAAAGACGAAACACTTTTACATTCCAAGCTCCGAGTATGCGAACCAAGAAAGACGGTATGTATCCACCATGATTTGCAGCATATTCTACTTTGCTGAGATACCGTGAGAGAGGAACCCACGAGTCGCAGGATTCCCGCATGAGTTTAATGGCTTACGCTTATTAAGTCTCACAACCTAATGAATCGGTCAAAATTGATTCAAAAGGAAATGATTTAGGTAACCAGTGCACCGTGGCAAAATAGAAGATGCATTGTTCTAAACTGGAGATAAGATAGTAATCGAGATGATAATGGCTGTAAAGTGATCACATGTTTGATTAGCAAATAAAAGGGCTGGACAGAGTAGTAAACTAAAGTTACAGAGAAAGAGCGGAACGCGACATGTTTACCTCAGTATTTAAGTTCTTCTTTATCCATCGATATTACATACAAGTTTGTACATCCATCCGCCTGCTTGTCTATTGCACTGCAATTAAAAAGTTGTTATCGATCGTGTTAATTGCATTCAGCTTGTTGAGTGTTGACCATGGAAATGTCTTCCTATTCCTTTAACGAACTCAACGTACTTCTGTGTGCTTATGGCTTTTTATGTGTAAATTGGCAAAAAAAGAAACAAAAACAAAAAACAAAAAACAAAAAACAAAAACAAAAAACAAAAAAACAAAAATTACGAGATTTAAACGATGTTATAACTTGATTGAGTTGTCTAATCCGGCACAGAAAGTCAACCAGTCTATACGTTTTGTGACGAGTCAACGTGTCTGTCCTTTTCCTTCGACACAGAAAAGAGATATCAGGTTGCCAAGGAGATCTTGGAACAGAGAAGAAATATCTTTCCTGCCTAAGAACCCTTAAAGAGGTGAGATTTGTTCGGTTATACTCAAGGAGACGTAAATCAAAGTGAACGTTAATTTGTGTCAAGGCATGCGAGTATTTGATAATTAACATTGCTGTTTATATTGTCTATATTGTTGCTTCTTATAAAAACAAGAAAACAAACTCATTTAATCACATAAATTGAATAGAGTTAGTTACACAGGCCAGATGATGTAAGACAGTGAGCTTTGTATTTCATGCGAGCATCAAGTTTCCTTAAGTGGTATAAACGTTTATTTTCCGGTTTAAAGTGTAAGTCATGGTAATTAACATTCTTTACAGATTTTGCTTTACAGAAACTTAGTTATGTAATTCACTTATCATGTCCTTGATCCATTCTATTTTAGGTGTTTGAGGAGCCAATGAGAGAAAGCAATTTAATTCCATCTAAAGAAATTGAGTGAGTGTAGTGACTTTGTATTGGTGTGCAAACATAATATCGCTTATGACTGTTTTTCCCTAAAAACATATCATGCATGCTAATCTAACTGACCATCCAATATGGCTCTTTGCTTCCTTTGCCACTTTCTCTTTTCGAAGTGTTTGTTTTTTTGTTTTGTTTTCGATTTTCGAAATAATTTTCACAAATTTCGGATGTCATGAACACAAGCCATTTTATAATCATCCTTGTATTTCATGTTTAACACTGTTAAACACCTTTATCACTGTGCGCCAAGAGAGATATCTGCTCAATGACGACGTTCTCATGTTTTTTTTTTTCTCAGTCTGTTATATTGTCTTTGGAAAAAAATCAATTCACGCACTGTTACCTCGTCTAATTAATGTTTTGAATTATTATCCCTCCTTCCTCCAGCGTGTTATTTCCAGGGGAGCTAGTACATATCCTGACAAGTCACACCCATTTCATGAAGGATTTGGAAGAAAGGCTTCAAAACTGGAAGTTACAGGGAATTGTTGGAGATATATTCACTAAGCTTAGCGGCTCTTATCACGTAAGCCTCCAGTATACTTACCTTTGTTTCTTTGTTGCAAAGTGCTTTAGTAATAAGTTGATTCCTAACTATAAGGTATTATTTGCTATTGTAGCATCGTCATGATTACCGGACATGTATGGATAAAAGAAACGCCGATGAACTCCCTGAACTTCGTCAGTTGCTGCATTTTAAATCTGCTTTCAGGGATTGCTACAACACCAGACCATAGTTAATAGAGGGAATGGTTTGGAAACTTGTCAAAGTTCTTTGTTGTATGTTTCTGTTGGCTGTTTTGAGGTTAAACCTCCACAAAACCTGGCAAATACAAAGTTGGTGTGTTATACAACTAACCAACAGAAGCATTTCGATTATGTAATTTATGCACATTCTATAAGCGTAAAGCAAAAGGTGTGCAGGATCATGGACTTTCCAACGTAAATCTCAGTCTGTTTGTTTGCTTCTTTCATGTTTACTGGGCTTCCTAATCATCTCTCTATGAACTATGGTCAGATCTGTAGCAATCACTGCTGATCCTCAGTGATCACGCGGCAAGCTATTGTACCGCATCGTAATTACGATGTCAAAGTATCTAGGATTTATTATCCAACTGCACTTCGCAGAGTACAAATAACGCTTAAGACGAGTACAAATATCACGCGGTATTTGTTCTCCAGAGGACCGGTTAGACAGGTTTCTTGCCGTTGACCAATCAGTTAACTGGATTTCTCGCGCCAATTCCGTTCCGCTTCGCATACTTCTGTCACGCATTCCCTGTAAATAACTATCCGCGAAATTCGCTGGCACGAACATAAAAATTTGGCGTGTTGGATAATAAATCCCCTATTAGACGTTTTGTTGTGTAGTATCGCTGAGAATTTTTACTCGTCGTTTGTATTTTGACTCGCCCCACGGACTCGTCAAAATACGGCACAACTAGCAGAAATACTCAGCGATACTACACAACGTCTAATGAGATGTATGTATCTGAGGCAAATGCATTTGCTGTTCAGCAACTTTTAATGTACCGGTATTTCAGATGTTCATCGCAAATTTTCTTGATGTTGTATTTGCAGATCGATGTCTTACGTATTTATTCCAATTACGTTAACAATTTCCCCAAGGCCATTAGCGTGATAAACAAGAGTTCAAGAGGATCTCAAAAATTTAGGAAATTCTTACAGGTAAGGCTGCTAAAGATGGATCTAATAAATAAATATGTTTATCTTTGTTTGATGTACTCATGTTTCACTGTATTTGGAAAATTTATCTGTTTCTTTTCGAACTACAATTTAATTTATTTTCTTTTGTTTTAGATAGGATATCTTTTGGTTCTGACAAAGTTTTAATTTTGTATGAATTTTTTTCTTGTCCTTTAGAATTGCTCTTCAAAGTCAGAATGTGAAGGACTTGATTTACCCGCATTTCTGCTCACTCCAATTCAAAGACTTCCTCGATATGTTCTTCTTCTTCGAGTAGGTCTTCTTTAAATGCTTATTATAATCGTCACATTGCAACCTGTGATATTGCGTTTTCGACAAATATGTATTCTCGAGGGAAAATGAAGTGACCCCTTTGTATTGTAAATTGCCAGGCATCTGCAGCGTTAAGCAGCAATATCGTAATATTTAATGCCTAGCGGAGGCAAGAATTTGAATTACTGAAAGCTGAAACAGAGTCTGTAATCATATAGGGAATGGGTTTCTCTCGCTTCGGCAATTAGTTATGGCCTTGGCTGGGACCAGCACACTGTCCCTAGATGGCCTGAGCTTCCCATTGATTTTGACGCAAGAAAAACAAACGAGTTACAAATTCCAAATCAGTTTAATCAATTCAATCGTTAATCAGCTTTAACTGTAAGAATTTCCTAAATTTTTGAGATCCTCTTGAACTCTTGTTTATCACGCTAATGGCCTTGGGGAAATTGTTAACGTAATTGGAATAAATACGTAAGACATCGATCTGCAAATACAACATCAAGAAAATTTGCGATGAACATCTGAAATACCGGTACATTAAAAGTTGCTGAACAGCAAATGCATTTGCCTCAGATACATACATCTCATTAGACGTTGTGTAGTATCGCTGAGTATTTCTGCTAGTTGTGCCGTATTTTGACGAGTCCGTGGGGCGAGTCAAAATACAAACGACGAGTAAAAATTCTCAGCGATACTACACAACAAAACGTCTAATAGGGGATTTATTATCCAACACGCCAAATTTTTATGTTCGTGCCAGCGAATTTCGCGGATAGTTATTTACAGGGAATGCGTGACAGAAGTATGCGAAGCGGAACGGAATTGGCGCGAGAAATCCAGTTAACTGATTGGTCAACGGCAAGAAACCTGTCTAACCGGTCCTCTGGAGAACAAATACCGCGTGATATTTGTACTCGTCTTAAGCGTTATTTGTACTCTGCGAAGTGCAGTTGGATAATAAATCCTAGATACTTTGACATCGTAATTACGATGCGGTACAATAGCTTGCCGCGTGATCACTGAGGATCAGCAGTGATTGCTACAGATCTGACCATAGTTCATAGAGAGATGATTAGGAAGCCCAGTAAACATGAAAGAAGCAAACAAACAGACTGAGATTTACGTTGGAAAGTCCATGATCCTGCACACCTTTTGCTTTACGCTTATAGAATGTGCATAAATTACATAATCGAAATGCTTCTGTTGGTTAGTTGTATAACACACCAACTTTGTATTTGCCAGGTTTTGTGGAGGTTTAACCTCAAAACAGCCAACAGAAACATACAACAAAGAACTTTGACAAGTTTCCAAACCATTCCCTCTATTAACTATGGTCTGGTGTTGTAGCAATCCCTGAAAGCAGATTTAAAATGCAGCAACTGACGAAGTTCAGGGAGTTCATCGGCGTTTCTTTTATCCATACATGTCCGGTAATCATGACGATGCTACAATAGCAAATAATACCTTATAGTTAGGAATCAACTTATTACTAAAGCACTTTGCAACAAAGAAACAAAGGTAAGTATACTGGAGGCTTACGTGATAAGAGCCGCTAAGCTTAGTGAATATATCTCCAACAATTCCCTGTAACTTCCAGTTTTGAAGCCTTTCTTCCAAATCCTTCATGAAATGGGTGTGACTTGTCAGGATATGTACTAGCTCCCCTGGAAATAACACGCTGGAGGAAGGAGGGATAATAATTCAAAACATTAATTAGACGAGGTAACAGTGCGTGAATTGATTTTTTTCCAAAGACAATATAACAGACTGAGAAAAAAAAAAACATGAGAACGTCGTCATTGAGCAGATATCTCTCTTGGCGCACAGTGATAAAGGTGTTTAACAGTGTTAAACATGAAATACAAGGATGATTATAAAATGGCTTGTGTTCATGACATCCGAAATTTGTGAAAATTATTTCGAAAATCGAAAACAAAACAAAAAAACAAACACTTCGAAAAGAGAAAGTGGCAAAGGAAGCAAAGAGCCATATTGGATGGTCAGTTAGATTAGCATGCATGATATGTTTTTAGGGAAAAACAGTCATAAGCGATATTATGTTTGCACACCAATACAAAGTCACTACACTCACTCAATTTCTTTAGATGGAATTAAATTGCTTTCTCTCATTGGCTCCTCAAACACCTAAAATAGAATGGATCAAGGACATGATAAGTGAATTACATAACTAAGTTTCTGTAAAGCAAAATCTGTAAAGAATGTTAATTACCATGACTTACACTTTAAACCGGAAAATAAACGTTTATACCACTTAAGGAAACTTGATGCTCGCATGAAATACAAAGCTCACTGTCTTACATCATCTGGCCTGTGTAACTAACTCTATTCAATTTATGTGATTAAATGAGTTTGTTTTCTTGTTTTTATAAGAAGCAACAATATAGACAATATAAACAGCAATGTTAATTATCAAATACTCGCATGCCTTGACACAAATTAACGTTCACTTTGATTTACGTCTCCTTGAGTATAACCGAACAAATCTCACCTCTTTAAGGGTTCTTAGGCAGGAAAGATATTTCTTCTCTGTTTCCAAGATCTCCTTGGCAACCTGATATCTCTTTTCTGTGTCGAAGGAAAAGGACAGACACGTTGACTCGTCACAAAACGTATAGACTGGTTGACTTTCTGTGCCGGATTAGACAACTCAATCAAGTTATAACATCGTTTAAATCTCGTAATTTTTGTTTTTTTGTTTTTTGTTTTTGTTTTTTGTTTTTTGTTTTTTGTTTTTGTTTCTTTTTTTGCCAATTTACACATAAAAAGCCATAAGCACACAGAAGTACGTTGAGTTCGTTAAAGGAATAGGAAGACATTTCCATGGTCAACACTCAACAAGCTGAATGCAATTAACACGATCGATAACAACTTTTTAATTGCAGTGCAATAGACAAGCAGGCGGATGGATGTACAAACTTGTATGTAATATCGATGGATAAAGAAGAACTTAAATACTGAGGTAAACATGTCGCGTTCCGCTCTTTCTCTGTAACTTTAGTTTACTACTCTGTCCAGCCCTTTTATTTGCTAATCAAACATGTGATCACTTTACAGCCATTATCATCTCGATTACTATCTTATCTCCAGTTTAGAACAATGCATCTTCTATTTTGCCACGGTGCACTGGTTACCTAAATCATTTCCTTTTGAATCAATTTTGACCGATTCATTAGGTTGTGAGACTTAATAAGCGTAAGCCATTAAACTCATGCGGGAATCCTGCGACTCGTGGGTTCCTCTCTCACGGTATCTCAGCAAAGTAGAATATGCTGCAAATCATGGTGGATACATACCGTCTTTCTTGGTTCGCATACTCGGAGCTTGGAATGTAAAAGTGTTTCGTCTTTCAATCCGTCTCTCTCTTGTTCTTGGAAGTTCATCAATAAATGCAGGAAGGACAAGGTTGGCTAGCATTTCATGCTTCGCCTTGGCTTGTACTCTGAGCTGATTATCTGCAACAGTAGACAACAAAGTGTAAATGTTCGCTTGACCTTTGTATCTATGTACCACTCTCTCGATCATGCGCAGTTTGCGAGGTAGTAAACTAACAAATAAAAACGCGCATGCTCTTAAATGTTGGGCATGTGCCATAATTCTCAGTCACACCAAGAATCACGACCTCTGGGAGGAGGGTCCAATTTTCGGGGCATGCGGAGGGCAATCCATTTGTATTCTCAGCCAATCAGATTTGTTACAGTTGACCCTGAGAATGCGCAGAGTGACGGGAAGTCCGTAAATCGCGGAGTTCCGGTGGATTTACGGACTTCTGGTGTTGGACCTTCCCATGGCCCAGAGGTCGCGATTCTGGGAGAACGAGAATGGGTAAATGTTTGTGCTCTTCTAAAATGAGTTGCGTGCGTTTTTTTCTCATAAGTTCTTTATACTAATAATCTTATTTTACAATTCATTTCGCATGAATTCAAAACAGCGAATTTTTAAACTCTCGTCTGTCAGCTCCGTCTGATAGTTCCAACATGAATTTTGCATTCTTTACTCGAATTAACATTTTTGATTTGGCAGAAGCAAATATCTTTTCAAGATTTCCACTTTCCACTTATTGCCGAGACTCTCTTGCTTTTATTGATATCGGTTGGGTGTCGATTTATCAGAACCATACCTTGTGCGCCTCGTGACACGTCTATCGAGACAAAGCTGCGCTACTTTGCTATAATCCCCATAGCCAACCGTAACTTGTTCCAAAATTGTCAATAAAATGCTAATTGAGCGCATACAAAAGCACTTACATGAGAAATTTCTATTATCAAAACATGAACGCACGACAACTTTGCAGTGACAAAAAGCTCTCTCCCTTCAACTTTTCGAGACCCACCGCGAGACGGAGGGAGTGTTTGGCCGTGCAAAATTCGTTTCAAACTTCTGTAAATTAGTTAAATACGTGTAAATCTTTGGCCATAGCCTCCACTAGTCAGTGACTAGTGCAATGAACTCAATAACCCTGTAATAACCGGGTGATAGTTAAATATTCATAACATGTGTTCGAGTCATGCAATATTTCAGGGAGATACCAAATGGTTAATATTCGCGTTATATTGATGTGTAGAATTCTTGCATCCCATGAGTAATACTGTTTATGCTTTTTTGAAATTGTCATTTTTGTTTTCTTCATGGGTTTTAAAGTGATATTTTAAGGAACAGGAAATAAATAAAAAATCTTAGAGAGACTGCGAGAGCGGTTTTAAACATGCTGTTTATTGTCCTACTCAAAAGGTCATTTTATTGACTTGAACTTAGTTGAAAGGGAGGTCAAAATGACTCTGAAGTTAAAGAGTTTTAAATCGTTTTAAGTTGAGTAGTTAACGAAAACCTCCCTCTCTTCCGAGCCTGAAACTTCAAGTGAATTAAAACGATCTAAGTCCTTTGTCTAGCTCTGTGACCGGTGCTGTGCTTCTCAACTGATCTTGAAACCTAGCATCTAGGTATGCAGTTAACAAAGAATGAAAAACATAAAAAGAGAATTGCCTCACCTAAACCGACAGCCCTTGAATTTCTTCTCCTCAATCCCACAGGATATGCCAGTGATTGTGAATTTCGCCTTCTCGCTATGACCGTGAGAGCTGGTGCCTGAATGAAAACAATGATGCCACCACACAATTTAGCATTCTAGTGTAACGGAAGTACGATGTGTCACCGCACCCTTACCTAAAATCAACATTGAATCTGAGAAAAGGAAGTTAAGGTAGAAATCAAGTATTTACACCTAACTTCTAACGAGACTACAAAGGAGATTGAAAGGTCCGACAAGGGTTATTAAGATAAGCAACAATATTCCATAGCATACTTATTTTTCCACTGTTGCGGCAAGCAATGATTTCGAGTTGATACCAATGTAGCGGTTTCCCCTTTTAAACAGGGAGCCTTTTAGAGACACTGAAACTGCTTGTTATGTAATAAGACAAGCGTACGAATGCGTTAAATAACAGTATCGCCACGGTAGCTTTACAGCCGAACTACAATTGTAAGATGCTAATGATGGACGTACAGGCTTGAGTGGATTCGTTATGAAACAACCAAGTAAAATCTACAATATTGGATACCTATTAACTGTACATCTTAAATTATTATTATTTCCATCCCGCAGAAAATCGTTGCGAAAATGTTTGGTAGTTTTGGGTTGGAAAAATTGTTTTGGAAGGAGCTATTGTAGGTTTTTAAGTGAAAAGAAAAAAGTAGTTTGCGCAAGAACCTCAGAACTGTTTGACGCCAAGATAAATGAAGCATAGACGCCAAAGAGTCTACATGTAAATTCGCGTTTTACAGTCTATAACCAGAGGAATAATATCCAATTCCGGTTCGGAAAAGGCTCAAATTAATGCACGATTTCTCGCAAATCGCAATATAAAGTCCATCGGGCAGCAATCGTGGACTGCCAGTTGTGGAGCTGCTGGCAGCTGAAATATTCTTCAAGTAGCTTTGTGCTTTAGAATAAAGGTCGCGTGCGTTTACATGTACATCTATGTTTTAAGGTCCGTTACACCAAAGAACACCTGTTGCCATGCAAACGTGTAAAACATTTACAATATATGCTCACAGCTAAACAGGACGACTAAATTTTCAAAGTGGAATACACTACCAGTTCTGAGTGAATAGATGAATCGTCCCCTGATAATCCCAGCATATCTATTCTTTTCACAAAGACGCAACCTGCTCGATTGCTTGATCTTTCCCACAGCAAGAACGAGTGTTAAATCCCTTGTCAATTGTTGTAATCATTTGAGTGAAAGCTGTTTGTCGCTCTACCAGCCGACAGGATACCGACCAACGTTAACCGCCAAACGACAGGAAGCGCGCGGCTTAAATACTTTCTCGCAGGATGAAGTTCGTTATCCTCATCTAACCATGTACATTTTAAACCACACTGTTTGCATGTTCGATGAACTTTATTTTTGTGACTCGGTATGAGGTATCAACACTCAGCATGACGTATTTTAGGATCACGTGACAAAAAAGCCTTGTCGACCGTGGAGTAATTACGTACAGTTTATTGCCTGGTCGCAATTGGAGATGTATTCTTTAAAACACCACTAAATGTTCCAACAACATGTTATTAAGAGAAAATTTTCTACTACGATTGAAGTCATTTTGTCCGACTCATGCAGTTGACTTAAAAAAAAAAAATCTTTAAGAAAAAACTATCACGAGCTGTTGACGTCATGATGGCGCAAGCAAAGACAATTAACATTTGAGTAATCGAAATAAAACGGTGATTTTTCTTTTCTAATTCTCGCCGTGTTTATTGGCAGATAAAGGAGATATTTTCCTCGTATCTAGATCCAATCAAATACAAACGTTAATTTTTTTTTCTCTGATAAGTACAGTTACCGAGAGATAATTGTTAGCTTGCAGCTAATAAATCCGGACACTAGTTGACCGGTTACTTACCAAAAAGGTTCCATTTGCTGATAGTGCTATACATAAATTGCATTATGAGTACATATCAGTTGTTGATCTCCACTGCTTATTTTAACTTTATCTCAACAGCCCTGAAGCACATGTGAATGCCGCCGTTTAGTAATATTTAGCACCTCGAAGTTATGTCTTTTTTCTACGTACGTTTAGATATTCGGCTTGAAACAGAACGTACAGTCAATACAAATCAGATTGAGAGGAAAGCACACCGCTGGAAACACCGCTTTTAAATGAATAAAATTCCTGAAAACGAGAGTAATTCCAAAAAAGTCGTACAGAAATCAAAAATCCTCTTGAAAGTAGAGGTAACTAAATTCTATATCAGTACAATCTTCATGCCTGTAAATGGCTGTAGCAGTGTGTCCTCGTATGGCAAGGTACTACATCGTCATCAGAACAGAAGATGGTAATGAAGGAGGTAGACATTTTCAGAGAAATTGCTTTAAAATGCAAAAATGCACGACTTAAAAAACGTATCAACCTTCTACTATAGTAGGTATACCCCTAAATTATAGCCTATTTAGCAGCTCTTAGTGTATAGCTTCATGTCAAACAAACCTTGCATTCCACTTGCATCCCCATCTCAAGGAAAAAAAAAGTTAAACTTGTGAGGGTGGTCAACCATGTCCTTGATAGGAGGGGGTCACAATTTAATGACTTCAATGAGCAGATCTTCACAAGACAATTTTCGCGACACAAAGCTCATAGAGATCCGTCAAATATTCACCAATTAAGCAAACTATGTGTGGAATTCTAATAACATCAGTGTAGTCGTTTTAGAAGCATCGAAGCTTTTTATGTGCAAGCAGAATATCGACTTCGAGGTGGTCTGTTGCTTTGCCGGTCTGATGCCCGTTTCAACAATTGACAGAGGAAATCAAGAGTCCATACAGCTTTCATTGTGTCATTGATTTGAATGAAATCAAATGATATATCTAAGAAAGAAAATAATTTAATATATGAAGATTTAATGCTATATATCCACTGTTTGTGCACGTGAGCTGGAACCGTAACTATCCAAATTCACTTGAACAACAAGGAGGCCAACAAGTGCACATTATAAATATGGAAGCTCATTTTTAAAATTCCTTACTTCACTAGAGCCCTAACGTTGAATAATCGTCACATTTCCTTTCATCTCATGGATCGAGTACATTTTTTTTGTCAGAAAGTGCCAACTAAAAATAGTTTTTAAGCCTGTTCTTTTTGCTGCGTGAAGACTAACATGGAATAACATTTCGTGATCACGTATCATTTTGAGCAAGTGTTGATCAACTAATTAACACTCCATTTTCAGCCAATCAGACAATAGCAAACTTGATACACACCGTCGACTTTCAAATAGGTGCTTCAAAAAGGTATTTTTATTTGCCCTCAAGATACTTCGTTCACGTTTGTTTTAAAACGGTAAACATAATTTGGTATTGCGAAAGAAATAATCAAGTCAGTTTTGTTGAAGAGATTTATCACCTTCCAAATGATTAAATTAACTGTCCTTTCAAAGAGCTTGCCTTTGTGGTTCAAGACCTAATTGAACTTCGATAGCATCACGAAAAATAATCGTTTCTTTTTGCTGTTATCCAAATTGGCAGTCTTCTTGTCTCTCTTCTTTGTCCCTGACAACAACAGATGGCTGATAACTCAGAAACTGTTTTGTCTCCTCTATATTAAATTATGCTCGGTTTTTTGCAATGCTGTGGTACACCGTCTTGAAAACCAGTTGGATACTTGGACCGCTTAGCACGATAACATTTTAAGATAGTGACAGAGTAATTGCGCAGGTTTTAGCTTTAAGTTGAGGGTCAGGTGTACTGAGGAAACAATAACCTTCCTTGAAAATACGTTTTAAAGTAAGTGCGGCATGCGTCTCAGCAGATGTTCGTAGGAATCTGTCCCATTTTTCAAAAGCCTTTAAGACTCGCGAGTCGTACCGAATTGAACATTCATAGTTCAATAGGACGTTTTAACCTGAACTCAGTTGATAACTGTAATAAACGAATGAAACCGCAGTTATCGAATACAAACTTGAGTGAATTCATTCATAACGACCTCAAATACCGTTCTTCTCTATCAAGTATATTGTACTTAACAGAGATACACTGCGGTCCTAACACGTAATTTTGTGCTTCCTTTATATTAATTGAAATTAATTCCTTTTCTCTTTAATATCAAAGTTTATTATTTTACACGTGAGCTTTGTTCTTATTCACATTCTTAGCATAGCTGGAGCTATGTTAAAAGTTGCGAAAGAACTTCGAGTATGCACCCTTCAAGTCTTGATTCAACTGATTAAACTTATTACTGAAATAACCTCAATTGATGGGTAACTGTGGCAAGATACAAATATCAACCGACTACATTACGACTTAAGCCTCTACCCTCGGTAAATATTTCAGAAGTTATCGTTTCCTTATACAAAAAAAAACCAAATTCAAAATTGTTTAAAGCTTACAAATTTTGCAGCTTGACAGCAGTGAAACCGATCCTAGGTTATTAATTTAATATTCGACATTGAGTCTCTAAAATTTTGAAAGCTTTATGATCATTTTGTGATCTATATAACACAGGTGTTTATGACAGTCACTCAAAACAAAGTCAAAAATTCCTTCGCTTACTTCAACGCTAAGGGAGGTTTCTATTGCTTAGTTTTAAAACGCATTTACCGTAGACTTGAGCGGCGGAAATCTAGCCTATACATTCACCGTTGACAAAGAAATATCAATGCTCGGAGTTGAATTCAGTAATCGCAGTTTAATACGACGAAATACAATTAGAGAGTTATTCTTTAAAAACCACTAAATATTTCCATGTACTGCAAAGTAAATTAAAATCGAATAAAGGAAGATACGTGGCACCTTACTTGTGAACCAACATCCACAGTTTCCTTGAACAACACTGAGTCGAGTACCCATTCCCTGGCCGCGGAAAACTGATGGATGAATGACACGTTGAAGCGGTGTTCCATAGTTAGCAGTTATTCCTTTTTCATATTCGTCGGGATTTGAATTTTGCTCTTCACTTATGTTTATTTGATCCCTTGAGGACGAAAGCCAAGACGACGCACTTCCCAAGAGAATTGCCGAGTTTATAAAAGAATTAGGTTGCTGTGTGTTCAACCGAAGAAACAATTGTTTATAAACAAACGAATTAAGAAGTAAACATCGGACGTGAAACCATTCGAAGTGCCGACATGACGTCAAAGCATTTGTCGTGCTTTGCATCTGCAATAGTTTGTACCACTGGTGCGGAAATGGGCTGAAAGGCGGAGGCAAGTTTCCATTGAATAAGAAGACTGATTTCGCGGAAAGCGGCTCTGCTTTAATTTACACTGGTGAGAATAAAGAATTTGCATGTACCACTGGTGCGGAAATAGGCTGAAAAGCCGAGGCAACTTGTGCTTTTATAAGATGTGTGAACTTTAATATGACTTAAATCGGTTCCATTGTGCGAGAACACTGATTTCGCGGACGGCGGCTTTGCTTTAATTTAGACTGGCGAAAATAAAGAGTCCATAGCTATTAATAGCCTGAATATCAGGCTTGTGGCTATCCTATTCACAACGTTTGCTTTACCTACTGCCACAGGAAATGGGTCGATTTTCTAAGTCAATGTACTCAATGTACTTACAAAATGAATACGACAGGAACGTCATTTAAAGAGGTCACAAAACAAGGCTAAATGCATATATCTCATAGCAAGATATATATTTTTCGACGCATGTTTTGGAACTGAAAGCCATGTACCAATTAATGAACACAAAGGCATTATACCTAAAGGTCCCTTGATTCACTTGTTACTTCTACGATTAAAAGTCATTTTACATGTTTTTAAGAGCGTCCATCTTTTGCTGACGTGCTGTTGACTGGATAGCTTCAGTTATGTTAACAGTACATATTGAACAACGAAGTCGGTTCGTTTAAGGAATAAAGCTATTAAGTGCAATGTGGCCACTTTGCGGGTCGGCTTACACCTTTTAGCATAAGTCAACAAGATATCCGAATGTTTTCCGACAGTTTTGCCGATTATTCACGTAGGAAACTATCATGCTATCTATCGATAATTAGTTCTATGGACATTGGTTTGTTTCCTGGGAAACTGATAACATCCGGTGGTCTATATGCCTCCCTTAAGGAGCACAGTCTCGGTTAAATGACTTGAAAAGTTAAGCCTAAAATTTTCAATTTCGTTGTTTGTAATCCGCGTGACAATCTTCTCCATCCTTGTTCCTTTATTTAGCTCTTATTAACCGAGCAAGAGGTCTGTATGGGAGAATCTTGACCGAGGTCGTAAGTACAGACCGAACGCAGTGAGGTCTGTACACATGACCGAGGTCAAGATTCTCCCATACAGACCGACTTAGCTCGGTTAATAAGATGTTTATTATATGGCGAAAACAAGAACAATTTAATTCGTTTAATGTAACTGGTTTGTACTAAGTGACAGTTTGCTTGCAAACGGTGATGAGCGGCCGAATTTAATTCTTCCAAAGTTCGCTCGTCCTCTTTAGTTTATTTTCTCATCAGTTTTTTGGCGCTTACAGAAACAAATATTCTCAGATGAAAACAGTCAATGATTTTGCATTTTAGTTCTCAGCTTTTTCGCTTCAAAACATAACTGGTCTAGCTGCCGGTCTAGATGGGAAAATCTAGACCGCGGTCAATATCCATTTTAGCCAATCAGATTCGTGAATTTGGTAGTTCCCAGTCCTTGTGAGACAGAGCCATGTAATAAGGTTTATTATTATCTCTTTGGTGTTTTTCTATCTTTGTAAAGCATTATTTTCAGGTTTTCTTCGATGGCCAAAATAACTCAAACTACCGTGAATGTGCTCCTTTAATTTCCAGTTGAAGGGAGCAAATTCTCGCAGTTGCGCAGTTCGCGCTTTGAAACTGTTAGTTACGAGCTGCATAGAAAGATAACCAGAAAAACCCATCCTGAAAAAAGAAAGCCTGCAATTCAGTATTGAGTGTGTCTTTAACGATCAAATCCAACTTTCTTACAAACAACTTGCACATCCTTTTGCCTCTTAATGTTATTATCATATGTTTCGGTGTTTTTCTAGGAATAATGTTGAAGTGAACGGGGTGATATATCGATAGCCTGTAAATGAAAGAGCTCTCTGCATAGCATACATGACTGCCGCACCTGTTAATCACTTTGGCTTCGTGAAAGCCGGAGGAGACTTCACTCTGTTTTTTTATAAGAACGCTGATGCTGCGATTAACCAAGATTTTAAGAACGTATTAAAAACATTCCTCAGGCTGAGGGTAGATTAAGAACGTGTTTAATTGGCTAATCTGTATATTAAATGACAAGCATAAAATAAAGGTAACAAAACTGGATTTAAATTAACCCAAATACTTAGGGTATGTTTTGTATAACATTAACAATGGTTTTCTTACTGCATGACACACATCTCGGTTCTAATAATCAGCAGTTCTTATATGTAACTGTTCTAAAATAACTTCTACATCATCAAAGTCATCAGGTGGTATAAAGTATACCATGTACATTTAAGAACATCTTAGGAACGCTTTCAGCCTCAGATCGAGAAAAATGTAAGAACGTTCTAAAATTAGACGTTGTCATAAAAGAAACAGAGTGTATTGCTAACAGTGTGAAACGTGTTTGAGTTAATAAATTATTTGAACAAGTCCCAATGAACGTGTTAAAGGTTAAAACCGTTTTATTAGAGTCTTGCAAGTTATCAAGTAATATTGATACCTCACTTCCTCTCCGGTTGAAGCGTCTTGGGGCTGCTACGCTCGCTCTTCGATTCGTATGTACTGCCACTACGGAATCCCGCCGACCAGGGCGATACGCAGGCGCAGAGATCTTGCGTCGTGGTTCATCGTGATGCTTCAATGGCTGCATAAAAAAATTTACGAAACATGAACATCAGAGAAGTTTAACAATATTAGACACTTCTGCTGCTTCTGTGCTCCGTTGGCATTGTCGGTCCCAAGATGCATAACTATAATTAAAATTTTATAATGAAAATACAAAGCCATAAAAAGTGTTTTTATTTCTTGTTCAAAGTTTGGCCAGCACTCCGTCTAAAAACCTCTCCTACGTTTTGATGGCAAAAGATGACGAATACCCGAATGTGATGTTCTAGGACAAAGAAATTAAGATAGTTTCTGTTGAACATTCGAACAATAATGGCAAAAATAAAAACTAGTAAAGTTACCAATACAACCTCATAGCATGGTAATATTTTGAATACAGCCACGGAGAGATTATATATGGAGACTCAAATTGCTGACCCCGCGAGAGAAAAGTAAATTTGAAGTTACCCATACTTTAATAAAAGCTGACGTTTCACGTCAATTCAAAACAAAACAACACAAGCTATTCTAACGGGGTTGACCTCAACTTTTTCGAGAATGCCGCTTATCAGAATTTCATCGCGGGTTCACTTTGAGAAATGAATTAAAGTGAGATGTCTTAAAAAGTATTTCAAAAGCTAACATGCAAATAAATAATTTTTAATAAGTAGTAAAGAAATTTTGCATTTATCGCTTGAACTTTGAAATGAATCCGTAACTGTCTCCTTGACCTTTTCTTTGCTGGAGAAATTTCCTTCGGTCTTGTAGCTAATGGACAACAACCTCCTTCACGTTCAGTAAGTGCGTGATGCTTTTGTTATGATTGCCATGGTCAGTGCTCGATCATAATAACATAACAAAGTAAATTGATTTGTGGCCATTTGAATTATATAATTAAATACAAATTTTTTTAACCGCCCAAATATGTTGAAGTATATGTTCAATTTAAGAAACGTATATATTCTAGGTTTAAATAACCTTCAAGATTAAAAACAAAATGTATACATAAATATATACCTTTCACTCATTGTGTTTTTATTTTAAAAAACATGAGGTGTTCGACATTAACAGTTAACAAAGACAAGCATCACAGGGCAGTAGCTAGTTACAGGCAAACCGCGGCATTTGCCTCATTACTTTTTTTTCGTTTTTGTTGTTTAGAGTCGTCCCAAAAGAGGAATTGACCATGCGCACTGTCTCGGTCACATTTTTTTTTTTTTCATGGACTCCTGATCAGTCAGTATTTAGTTTCTGGTTAGGATCCTGCATCATTATGTAATATGCTCTAGGCGGAACACGAGTTTCATTCACATTATATTGTCGTCTTTCCACAGTAGAATCTACAGTTGCAAAACGATCAGTTGCAAAAACGATCAGTTGCAAAAACGATCAGTTGCAAAAACGATCAGTTGCAAAAACGGTAAATGCCAGATAATATTTTCACGATCATCCCATCACGTTTATAGTTTGCTTTGAATAAACAGTTCGCACTTATGAGGAAGAGAAGCCATTTCAATCAGTTCAAGAACATTTTCTGATCTTGACTCTCTTCCGGCGAAAAAGTAATGCCTCAAACGTTTAAATCGTAGCTTTAATGCTTTCTGGTTAGTCATTTAAGCCCAAGATTGCGGCTACCGAAGTGTGTGCGTCCCATTAAGTGTTAAGGTGCCTCTTACACCCAAGTCATTTCTTAAGTGGCTTCTTAACAGTAATCTGTCAGGGATAACAATGACACCTAATTTGCCACTTGACTAGGGAAACACCACTGTGGGAAGTTATTACCTATTCTTATCTAACGGCAATCGTTTGCTCAGAGTATGATGAACACTTCAACTGATGCTTGTTGAAAGCAATTGCACTTATCAAATTTTCTCAGTTCGATAGATAGCGAATTAATTACATGTGCGAAATCTAAAATAGCTCTACTCCGATAAATAAACAAATTCCGTCAGGTACTTCAATACATAATGATGTTAGTCACGTGGAAAGATAAAAGCCATTGGCAAACATTTCTGACATCCACATCCCTTCCTACCAGATTGCTAAAATACTGAGTTGCAACTAGATCTACTTGGTTCAGTTTAGTCCTGCCATATACGAGAAAGAGCCTTCCAATTCAAGCAAACTGTTGCAATTGCATCCAACTTCATATTTAATTAAGAACAGCAATATTAATGCGGAAATAGGACAGAACTGTCAAATTTCTGGCTTATAATTAGGCAAATTCTCCTACAGAGCTATTGACAGAATAAACAATTACTTTGTGTTACCTGGCTTTTTGAAGGGTCAGATACGGTTCTTGATACACGAGGATGGCTTTGTCGACGACGGAGCGAGCTCATTGTCACAGCGATAACTGAGAGTGAACTGCGAAGCCCACACGGGCTGTTGGTTTCGTGATCAATAAGAAGGTAATTCAAAAGGTGCTAAATCCAATTGAGATTCGATCGAACAAGCTTAATCTTCTTGGTCACTCATTTAAGTTGCAACTTATCCATGTTCGCTCAAAAATAGCGCACGTTGCTCCGAGTAATCCAATTGAACTCTTAGTAAACAGCGCCCAGTAAATGGAAGAAATGATACAACCGGCAACCGTATCGAATCTGTCATGCTCTGAACTAAAATCCATATGGGGTAACAGTGGAATTCAGTGATGGAATACCTCGTGTCAAAATAGCATTTTATTGGCCCTTGTGACAAGTGGCGAAGTACGTAAGGTTTACTTATGGTGACGCACCGTTTGTTTTGCAATCGACGCAAGGTTTGTCAGGATTTTAAGACAACAGACACTAGCATAATTATCAAGGAAAGGTCTCCACCTGCGGACATCTAACATTTCAATCCCATGATTATTTTGGTATGCGACGAGACCTTGAACCTCTTTTGTTTTGCGACGCTAAAAGGTATTCGCGGAAAGTATAAAATTACGGGAGTGGATCTGGAAAGGTGTACAACAGCTATATTGTCCGAGTGGTCCATAAATACGAGACAATGCCATCAACTGGGCTCTATAGTTTTTACTGAACTTATGTAAAGGACGTACTTCTTTTTCGGTCCCGGTTAACTTTATTTAGACATAAATTTGCTTGTAGTGCTGCCTCTAGCAACTTCTGCCGTAATATGTTTTCGACGTAAACAAACTCACAACGGGACTGGCTAATAAAAAAAAAAAAACAGTTGAACGTATTTGTTATCCAGCAATGTTCCATAAGGGTGACCAACTTGAGTCTTTCCCACACAAGGCTACTGAACGATCAAGCAAGACAATTTTTTTTTTTCCAAATAGTCATGATGCATGTAAACAAATAGGAGAAGTGGTCCAAATTATTGACGGCTTTGAGCTGACAGATTCGCTGTCGAATACATCATTTATAACTCGCTGGGAGCTTCTTTTTGTTATAGCAATAAAAGGAATATTTCTTGTAAAGAAATGCTAATGTATTTCATATAAAAATGTCTCATTAACCGAAATCACATTAGGGATTAACAAATGACATGAAAATAAGTATTCTTCCATGTTTTATTCCGCCAAGCCTCAAAACATCGAAATTGGCTGAGTTTTGTTATTCGACAACGGTAAACGTTGTGGTAAAATTACTCCATCAACCCTATTCCAACTTTCGTGATTGCTTTGATTCTGTAATTAGATGTCTTTGTTTAATCGCACTCTTAAAGATGCCAAACCAACGATGACGAATTTGTCTCAAATCAAAGGCACCGTCCGAGCATACATGTTGGTTTGTTACGTAATTTGCGCCAAAGAGAGAAACATGTTAAGCCTTTAAAAATGCAAACAACTTCAATGGAAGAGCAATCTGTCGTGTAAATATTAAACAATTCCAATTTAGAGCTTATTATGTCTATTATCACCGTCATTGATATCATCTTCGAGATAGCATCCGCCAGCATCCACTGGCGTTTTGACCTACAAGTTTCTATGCAAGAGAATGTTGTTCAATCAAAACAAACAGAAATATGTAGATTTATAGACTCTGCTCACCATGGCGGTCCACTCATACAGAGTGTCTTCTCTTGCCTCGCTGTCACTGCTCGACTCTCTGGCTCTTTCCTCCGCAGTGAATTCCTTGGGGTGGCTGTCCTGAGAAGAAGGACTTTCAGAACGCGAGCTACGCGCCTGTAAAAGAAAAAAGCATGACATGAAATACACAGAATGGCTACTCTACCTGAAGTCTGCTATTGGCTATTCCTGCTAGTTGCCAAACCGATCTCATGTTATTATAACCACCCGCGTTTATTCGTACAAACCTGTTGATTTGTGGCTAGGGGTAGCATTAAGAGCCGGTCACGACTACACGCAAGCAATATTCATCGATTTGATCATGATGCTCTTGCCCAGACAAAAGCAGGAAGTCGGGTGTATACGTAATTGACAATGGCATATTTACGTCGCGTGCAAATGATGCATGACAAAGAGATATGAATCATCGAGTCATCATCGTTTTAAAATTAGCAAAAAGAGTTGAAAATGACAGAGTTAAATCCTCAGGGTAAAAATCTCTCTGAAGGTAACAAAACGATAAAGCAAGATAAAAATAATGACCCTTTGTGAAGCTGGGTTTCTATATTTCCGTCCTTATAATACCGTACCGCGTCGTGCATAAATATACCATTGTTACCCTGGGTAGTCAGTCGATAAAGATCCATATCGGAAAACCACTCGATAAATCGACATCATCAATCGATAAATTGAATTTAACTGTTTTAGATGTTATCGATCAGTCGATAAAACTCAATCCTCACACGCTGGCGAGGTTTCAA
>JAHPZR010022351.1:0-7500 GCA_019787425.1 Platygyra sinensis
ATTCACAATTACTGTGTGACATTATACCCAGGGGATAATCCCAGAAAGGCCGGGTAGGGGTATGCAGACCACTTCCCTGAACTCTTTCCCCATTTATGACCAAAGTTTGCGATTTTTGGCACCCTATTTATGACCTGATAATTATGAAAATATAGCTTGTTCCAAGAAACATAGCCAATATCTTCAGACTAGAGTGCTAAAACCATACCCTATTTATGACCAATGTGGCTGAAAAACCCTACCCTTCTGGGACTGCACATACCCATATGTAAGGGAATAGCCCCCAGCATTACTTCACTTGTGCTATTCCTAAATCAAATATTAGACTGGGTTCCTCATTCAGACACATTCCAATGGCTTTTCAAGTTATTATGTTTACACTTGTATGATCCTTATACTGATTGGTACCTCTGATAATTTTCATTGATAATCAAATGATGAAATTTGATAAAACGAGTCTACGCTTTTCAAACTAATTTGTGTTTAACAGTTGTTTATTTCAAGTACAATTATTCAAAATGGTGGCTTAAGAAGGCTGTGAGAGAACTACATTTGTAACGTACAGATTTATATGATTCATTGTAATAATTTTAAGATTTAGGATTGTATATTTATTGATATAGTTAGATTGTTAGTTACTAATTGATCATGTATGTATGCATTTATTTCATTTATTTATTTTTAATTTTACTTTTCTCGGCATATTAGCATGTATTTGCTAGGGGCCTAATCAGCCTCATCAACCCGAGTTGAAATAAAGTTACTTACTTACTTAGAGGCTGTACATGATGAACATAAGCAGAAGTTATGTGTAATTCAATTATACTGGCAGCTAAAAACATTTAAGAGTACTCATTTGGAATATTATTTTTAGGTGTAGTCCATTTTAGGGTGGTCCATTGGGGTAGTCCATGGACTGGTGGTCAGTGTTTTGTCCATCACGATAAAAATTGCAATATTATAATAATGGTGCCAATGTTTGTCCTCTCAGTTCAATAGCTGTTTCGTTCATAAAAAAAATGTTCGTTTCGCTCATATAAGTTCATTAAGGTCGACAAATAAGACACATTCTCATCAAAACTTACCAAATTAGCATGAGATTTACTCATTTCCAACTGACTGTCCAGCAAACAAATGTTCATCTCTTCGTCATATTTTATAACTCGCGCCGCGTGGATGAGTCGAATGTTTATGAAATTTAGCCTTCAAGTTGGCCATAGTACCAAGTCGAACATTCGAAGTCAACTTCTCTTCAATGCAGCGAAACACTTAATAAATTAAAAGCTACAAGGCTGTCGAGAAGCACGCCTTCGAGTGAGTAATCGGGCTGCACAGTTACTATTCCAACATGGCGTCGGGCTCGGTTACTATTCATGGCAACGGGCTCGGTTACTATTCCAATATGGCGTCGGGCTAGCTCGGGCGCTCTCGTTTGGGCCGACTAATTACGAACAGTGTCTACACCTAAGTGAGTGAGTGAGTGAGTGAGTGAGTGAGTGAGTGAGTGAGTGAGTGAGTGAGTGAGTGAGTGAGTGAGTGATACATTTGCATATCGAAGTCACCGCCAGAAACTCGTTTCTACGCTTCGCGTATCCACGAGTTTAAAAAGGTAAAGTTAGCAGCCAATGTAAAAGACCAGTGTTAAGAGACTAAAGTAAGTGATAAGGATCTCTCAGCTCCTTATGGTTATCTAGACACTTACAGTATAAACATCGTCGTGAGATCCTGCGTAGTTCTGCAGCTCTCTCAAACAAACTTTGAACGAGGATTGCGTGACGTCTTCAATCCACACACTTGCAGCGTCACGTTTGAGTCCGGCACGATAGTGCGCAGCGGTAACAAACACTGAAGGTATCACTGAAAACTTTCCCTGCACAGAGAGCAAACAAAACACAAGCTGTTACAGTTGATGTTCCCCTTACTCATGCTACTACTGTTGTTGTTGTTACCTTTCGTGCTGTATAGCAGTAGCGAAGATTTTGAAATCTGGGGATGGCCAATGCTCCAATGGCTGAGTGAAAGGTCCTGTATTAGTTGATTACTCCAAAAAAAACATATTATATTGAACTAAATCCGAAAACTATAAGCTATTCGAAATCATTCTTTTTGAACTCGAGTTGTAAAATAAAACGGAAAAGTAACTACCGATGGAAAATTGACAAATTTACAAGTCGTTCCAGTCCACCATTGTGATATCCGCACTTCCCCGGCAACACCACCCACTGGAGCCCCTTGGTACGCCATCCAATCAACTGTCACGTTAGATTTTGATTTCCGTTCGTTGTATCCTGCCGCCATCACACACGCAGTGAATCGATCATAATTGACATTTTCGACCCACGACACTGCGGCATCATGAACATATGACTTGTCACTGGTGTCGATATGATTGACAGTTATCTGAACTTCAAGTGCTTTGTCAGGATAGAAGACATAAGGCTTGAGGCGAATTACTTCACAATGAGAATATCCCAGTGAAGGAATGTGTGGCATGTGACGGCGACCTCGCTGGAAAGGAAATCCTTTGAAAAAATAACAGTACAAAACATTGATCAGTACAAACGATTTAAACTATTCATGTTTGTCGATCGTAATCATCATCGTCTTCATCGCATCATCAGAAATGTCAGAATACAAAAATTTCTAACCTTCACAACTACCAGGGTGTTGCACAGAGAAATTCAGTCGCTGAATACACATTTCCTGTCGAAACAAACACTCGTTGTCATACGTTGTGCCATTTGATGAGCAGACTGGTTCTTGGTAGGATGGACAACTGTCAACAGCAACGCAGCGAGCATCATTTGGTCCAAACGCTTTACACTCCGGGCAGTGATAATGACATGTCACGTCTATGCAAGGATCCAAGTCTACCAAGACACAAATAATTGTCAGGAAACGATTTGATACTCTGGTACACATTTCAGGCAGTATAGGTTTCCATAATTTTGCCAGCTTCCATAGCTTTGCAAGCTCTTATAAAGATTATTGTAATGAACAACATCACAGACAGGGAAAGGGGATAGAGGAAAGAGAATGTTAAATATACCGAGTGATGTTTCGTTCTTCAGGTGCATTTTTTTTTTTGCCTACCTCCAGTGACCATGTAGTCGACAGTGATAACATCTTTATTGTTGGCGTCGCTGTTGTAATTCTTCACACACACCTGTGCATCAGTTCTAGATGTATGCTGAATAAAACAAAAGATCAATTAAACTCGGTCTGGTTCATGTTATTTTCTCGGGGTTATTATAACGCCGAAATAATTTTTAAGCACTTTTTGTACAGGGAAACAGTGAAACTAAAACTCGGTGGAATCGCTTTGAAACGGTTCCAAAGGCACAGAAACACAAGTTACAAACAGAAGAGTTTATCTCTTTTATCGAATTTTGTTTCCATATCTCGAGTTGTCAATTGTATGTGATTGTTACATTCCCATTCAAACTCCTATATAATGTTTATGATTTCCAATGAGATTGGGATATCTGTGCCATTACCTGAGCGTTTACAATATGAAACTCACAAGAAGTATTACTTACCTCAACCCAAGCGGTAACAGCGTTACAACGTGACCCAGAATGATTAACATTGTTGTTGTTGTCGCTGCGTTTTGGCGTCACTAACACAAAAGGACGAGCATAAAATGGTTCTGTGAAGTTCACTGTCTGCAATGTTGAAGAAGAGATAATTTAATATCGACTGTATTCCTGCGAGTCTCTAGTTGAAGTAAGATTAAATTAAATTAATTAGTCGTATTTGTATTTTAAATTCGCTAATTAAATTGTCTGGATTCCAAATCACAGCCGAGGAAAAGTTTATTTCATAACTGAAGATGAAACAGGTTCTCAGAAACTATTTATCACAGATGACAGTATTTCGTGAGCTCACAGCTTAAATAGTTCAATAGGTTAACAGTCAATTTTAACTTCCTGCATTGTTGCGAAAGTTTCGCTAATTTGTTGCCTTTTTGTTGTCCTATTACAAAGAGGATTTAGATAAGAACCAAAAATGCCGCGGGTTGGCAATTCTTACTTGACAGAAAGCGAAGTTATCCTTATTAGACGGTGAGATTGTATTGGTAAACACAAGACTGTCGGTTATGGTAAAATTGTCAACCCTCAGATTCGTAAACGCCATCCAATTCTGCAAAAGAAATAAAAAAAACATGCAGTTAAATTCAAAACTGGCCAATTATTAAAGAAACCAACCAACATATAAGACTAAGACATGTAATTATAAGCAAGATACGCAAACCCAGTGAGATGTTGATAATTGACGCTTATTTTCGGTAAAAAAAGTTTATTAAACTGAAAGAAAAAACTCTTTTTGTCTACGCATTTAGCTACTGCTAGATTAACTGTGCCTATGAACGCTTCCTACCACATTTTTTCCTACCACATGGTTTTATAAAAAAGCTACCAAAATCATATTTTCTTTGTACTATTATCATTTTTAGAAAGGCAATGGATTTTGTTTTATACTGGTGCAATGAAGACTTATCTGGAACCGCTTAAAAATGGAAGATGATCCGGAAGTAACGCGTGTAATTGATCCAAATACTGTCACGCTTTAGTTGGAGCTCATCATGGTTTTCATTAAGCTTTGATGAGATGCAATTCTTTGGCATAGCCTTACTGATTAGAATGACAAATGACAGCAAGAGGAAGTCATATTTACTCACTATCTTTATGCCTTTATGGAATCCATCGAAAATCTTTGCTTCTCTGAGACAAACTTTGAAGTTGTCCACTCGCAACTCTTCCACCCACACGGCCATGGCATCTTGAGGTCTCTTGGGGTATTGGTGACTAGCAGTTACAAATATGGTTGGAGGACTCGAAAACCGCTGAAATAAAAGAATGAGAGAAGTTAACATTAGTAACTTAAGCTAGTGACTGGGTGACTGACTGAATGAACAGATCAACAAGTATGCAAATAACCAATAGTGAAAGAATGAGTGAATGCTTGCTTGAGTATCTAAGGTTCTTCAACTAACAGATATTTTGAGATTGCAGCAGATCTTTTGAAAAACTGAGGCACTGTTTACACGGACGCAGTTTCATTTGTAACCGCATCGGTTTCGATGCGGTTATGCCTTTCGTTTACACGGCGCCGGTCGAGTTCGTTATCAGAACTGGGTCGTTTTGAAAACGCTCTTCAAAAGTGGAGCGTTTTCAAAACGATACGGTTTCATTGGTCGTGTAAACGGCGAAACCGCATCGATTTAAAACCGGTCTGGCTCGCGAAGCAAATATGGTAAACCTTGCACGGCTTGCAGCGCTTTGCTTTTACAGCTTTCGTGTATTTTCCTCTCTAGAAACCGAGATATACCGCAATAACAGGCAGAGATGTCTTGAATTGTTGACTTTTTCGTCGATACGGAAGAAACACAGGCGGCCTTGACTTTGTTTTATTTGTTAGACGAAGAACGACTCAAGGAAACAGCAAACGCATTTGGTCTCTCTTGAGCATGTGTTTCTCCAATAATAAGAAGAGTAACGAGAGCAATTACTGTTCATTTGGGCCCAAATTACATCAAACTTCCCATGACCGAGAACGCGGTAAAAGATTGCGTGAACAATTTTATGCGTGAGAACGAGAGAACGAGGCCTGGATCAAACGGTTGGATAGGTTCCGTGTAAACTCTTCGAAACCGTGTCGTTTTCGATGCGGTTTCCAGGTCATTAAACCGTTTCGATTGGAAACCGCGTCAGTGTAAACGTCGCCTGGGAAAACGTTTAAGATGGCATGGTAAAAATACAAAAAGCCTCAAATATTAACAATCAAAAGCGAGCCACGCAACACGTTACACGCAGCGGAAAGTTGAAATATTAGAGAGCCCGCCAAGGATATTTATTTGACTCAAAAGAAAAAAATATGATTAAATCCAAAAGCCACTAATCAGCTTATTGTTAATCGGTTTTGATCTTTTGCATTAGTAATATCTGTGTTTGATGAAGAAAAATAATCTTTGTAGTTAGTCTCCGCTGATAAACGCTTCTTAAGGTAATTCCTCTGAAATAAAACTGACCATAGATTTTCGATCAAACTTTGTCCACTGAATATTTATCATATGAGAACTTCAATTTTGAAATAAAAAGGGGGATGCCCATGCTCATTAAAGAGCACTGAGGCATTGACAATGCCCCATTTTAGCATTATTTAATGTTTATTAGAAGAACACATTCCCAGTAATAATTGTCAATTTTGTGACCGAGACTTATGAGAACATGCATTAAACTACAGTCAATACGTTGTGTCGCCGGGACACAAATAAACATTTTAAGTTTGAATAAGACAGAAAGCTGAATCCTTGATTAAAATTTGAACCAAATTTCTTGATTGTACCAAACGGCAAATAGAAAAGACCACAATGTATCTGCAATTTTCCTTATTTATTCAATTTTCAGCAATAGAAATCAGATTAGTTCTTTCTCAAGCAAAGTTTATGATAAGTTGATTACAATGACTGGAAAAAAAGTTTGGGTGCTTGTGCTCGTTGATGAGCTATAGCCATTTTTCAACTGTTAGAGCTCCATATCAGGGCAAATCCGCCATGTTTTCAGTGTGCGCGTGCACGAGAGCGCGCTAAATGACGCCATAAATTATGCGCAGAAAGGATGCGCAATGAAAATATGAGGAATGACCTTAAGTTCAACAATTTTAACAGTGACATTTTACTGTTTCGTTTTTTTTGTTTTTTTTTTTTGTTTTTTTTTTTTTCAGGAGAGGCGCCTTTTTAGTGTAGTTCTTTAGTTATTCAGAAGTATTCGGTATTGAGATATTTATCCTCCGACGCTGTTTTGTTTCCAGTACTTTCTGCGCCACATTTTGATGGTCAGCGTTTGTACAAGCCACCTTTCAAACTGGCAGGTGAGTGACAATTTTCAGGAAAAAAAATTCGTTACCTGACTCGTGAATTGCCCATAATAAATTAAGTTTCACGCGAAAAACAGATATCGTACAAATTGGAAAGGCAATCGGAGAAAACGAAGTGAAAAAGCATTGACAGATAAAAATGTTTTACAGCTTCGAACAAACAGTTGGCAGAAAGAGATATTTTTGGGCTTAAATTCTGTTGTAATTTATGAGTAAGATCTGCGCGCTGTTAATTGTAGCTCGATGTGGAGATATTTATACTGAAGAGTTGTTAGACGATGCCCCAGCAAACAGGCATCAGAGAGCTTTGGCCATAGATCACGAACGTTTGTCAGTGCGTTGACCGGCTGCTTGTAGGCCCGGCACTGTTGACTTTGTAACTTGTCTTTAACCTTGCGTGGAGCGGGAATCGCTTCTATTGTAAAGTATTAGCACTAAATGCAAACCCAGCCAGCTTGTTTGACATTCTTTGTTGCTTTTCCAGAAGCTGTATCTTGTAACTTGCAATCTGCGTCAGAGTGACTTTTCAGTTCCATGATTTTGGGCGGATTAAAGTTGTTGCGTAGGCTTTGAATATCATCGTTTTACGCGCGCTTGAGTTTGTGAATTTGCTATTAAACG